>PISX010006672.1:0-42464 GCA_004024625.1 Mellivora capensis | reverse complement strand
GACCAGCGGAACCCCATATAAGCCCCTACCTCTTTGCCCCACGTGCGACTTCCCGACTCTCTTTCCCCCAGAGTCGCGGAACCTCGCCCGAGGGTGCTTGCAATAAAGCCGGTCCTCGAATGCTCGCTTGCCTTGGTGCCTTTATTCCATTCAATCGGTCTGTGATCAAACCTAACAAATACACTAGAAGCATATTCTGACATGACTTTCATTTCTATGTGAGGTAAAGAAGAAAAGCCAACAACAGGTGTCATTTCCCCCACTGGAATGGTAAACTACTAGTAATCTCGAAAGAAAAAGGCAACCCAAACACAAAATGCTTAAGGACAAAAGGATGATCTAAGAATTCATTCTTTCAGTCATGAACAAGTA
This sequence comes from Mellivora capensis, assembly GCA_004024625.1. Classification (NCBI taxonomy): domain Eukaryota; kingdom Metazoa; phylum Chordata; class Mammalia; order Carnivora; family Mustelidae; genus Mellivora; species Mellivora capensis. The sequence continues at coordinate 42,092 of PISX010006672.1, read as the reverse complement.
TTTATTGAATGGCTGCTATGAGCTAAGCATAGGGTTGGGCCTTGAAGAGCCATAAGTGAGCAAGACTAAGACCAACACCCCTATTCTTCCTTGTAGCATGGAAACAAACAACATGAGTAAAATATATGCTATGAGACAATAAGTACTAACGAGCAAACCAATGCAGAGAAAGGGATTTGAAGTGTCAAGGAGGGAAAAAACTTTCTTCAGATGGTGGCCAGGGAAGGCCTTGTTTGAGAAGGTCACTTTTTTCTTTTTTGGAATAATTTTAGATTTACAGAAAACTTTAATGATAGTACAGAGTTCCAAAAATTCCTGCATAACTTTAACCCAGTTTCAGTTCCCCTAATATTATCATCTTTTTTTTTTTAAGATTTTTTATTTATTTATTTGTCGCAGAGAGAGAGAGAGCGCGCGCGCGCGTGCGCGTAAGCAGGCAGAGTGGAAGAGGCGGAGAGAGAGGCAGGCTCCCTACTGAGGAAGGAGCCCAACTCGGGACTCAATCCCAGGACCCTGGGATCATGACCTGAGCTGGAAGGCAGCGGCTTAACCAACTGAGCCACCTAGCTGTCCCCTAATATTATCATCTTACACTACTGTGGTACATTTATCAATATTAAGAAACCAACATTGCTACATTAATAGTAACTAAACTCCAGACTCTTCATGTCTCACTGGTTTTTCCATTAATCTCCTCTTTCAGTTCTAGTATACAAATCAGAATTTAGGAGTCATGTCTTCTCTGCTCTATGAGGGGATTTTTTTGTTTCTTTTAAGTAGGCTCCACATCTAACGTGGGGCTTGAACTTATGATCCTGAGATCAAGAGTCTATGTGCTCTACTGACTGAGCCAGCCAGACATCCCTGTGATAGCTTCTTGGTCTTTCCTTATCATTACCATGGCAGTTTGAGGAGTACTGACCAGATATTATGTAGACTATTCCTCAATTTAAATCTGTTTGATACTTTTCTCATGATTACTCTGGGCTTACTGGTTGCAAGGAAGAACACCACAGAGGCAAAGAGCCTATGTTCTCTCATCCTGTCAGGGGGTCCCTCATATCCATATGACAGCACTCATGAGGTCCCTCTTGATGACAGGTAATACTTACTGGGTTTCTTTACCATAATGTTACTATTTTTCTCTTTTCAAAAATGGTTCTTTAGAAGTAAATCACTAAGTCCAGACCACACTCAAAAGATTTAAGCTCCTCCTCCTAGAGGTGAAAGCACCTATAAATTACTGAAATTCTTCTGTAAGAGATATTTTATCTTATTTCTCCCATTTATTCATTCATTCATTCATTCATTCAATCATTTGATTATACCAGTTCAGATTGTTATATATTTATTTTATACTTCGGGCTATAATCTGATACATTACATTACTTAAATCATCCTAGCTTTGGCCATCAGAAGACAAGTTCACTTCTGATTAAAGACCTAAGAAAAGTGAGGGAGCTGCCCAAACCTGTCTAGGAGAAGAGTATTCTTGGTCCCAAGGTGTGATGGTCCTGATGTGTTCAGGGAACATGAGGGAGGCCAAGGTGGCTAGAGGAGAGGGAACTTTAGGGAGAGCAGTAGGAGATAAATCAACAAAGGTAATGTTGAGCCACATGATGGAGATGTGTAGGTCTTGGAAAGGACTTTGACTCTTACTTTATATGAAAAGGAAAACCAACACATATTTCTGAGCACAGACAGACATAAAGAATCACTCTAGCTGCTGTACTGAGAAAGGACTGTAGGTGATAAAGGCAGAAGAATGAAGAAGGCCAGTTAGGAGCCAGCTACAATAATCTAGGTGAGAGATCATGGTGGTCGGAGGAATAATGAGAAGTGGTCAGATTTTAGATATATTTTGAAGAGAGAGCTACTGCAGGCTGTGCTGCAGAATATGAGTGTGAGGGGGGCGCCTGGCTAGATCAGTCATTTGAGAATGTGACTTGATCTTGGGGCTTTGAGTTTGATCCCTACGCAGGGTGTACAGATTACTTAAAAATAAAATCTTTAGGCATGGCTGCGTGGCTCAGTTGGTTAAGCAACCTACTCTTGATCTCAGCTTAGGTCTTGACCTCAGGGTTCTGAGTTCAAGCCCTGCATTGGGCAAAGGTTGATGTGAGAGAAAGGAGTCAAGAATGCCTAAGAGGATTCTGATCTGAATAAGTCAAAGGACAGAGCTGCCATTCACTGAAGTGGGGAAGGTTACATGAGCTCAGTTTTAAACACGTTAAGGTTGAGATGCCTATTAAACATCCATATACAGATATCTAGTAAGCAGATGGATAGAGGAGTCTGGAGTTCAGAAAAGTATGTGCTGGAGACTTAAAAAAAAAAAAAAAATCTGGCAATGACCAGCATGCACATGAAATTTAAAGCTGCTAGGCTAGATGTGATCACCCAGAGCTTTAGTGTAGACAAAGAAGAGTGGAGACCCAAGGACTGAGCCTGCGGGCCCTCTGGCACTGAGAAAAATAAGACCTTCTTACCTGTCCTTTAATCAGAGACAATTTTACCAAACTGTTTTCATCTACTATGTACCAAATAGTGATCTGGAGCCCACCATGCTCAGGTGTCTCAATATGCAGCCTTGACCCTCACCTGCCTTTCTGCAATTCCCCACCCTTAGCCTGTTCCTATACTTCCTGGCAACTGCTCTCCAGCTTAACACAATCAGTATTGCCACCATCTCTTGCAAGCTGCTCCTCTCACCTAGAAAACCCTTCCCACTCTACCTCACCAAACGCCAGCTCTTTCTCAGGCCCCAACGAGTGTCCTACCTTCTCTCTGAAATCTAACTACTCTGACTCATAATGAATGACCCTCTTCTCCAAAGCAGCCAGTCTCTAATACTTGTTGTCCGCATGATTAGATATTTATCACTTATTGACCTGTGTGGCTAGTTAACTTTACCTATAAATAGCTCTTATTTATATGTATTGCAGCTTCCTTTAAGAAGGAGAACAGCATCTCAGCCTTTTCAGTTCCCCCAACAGTAGCCTGGCACAAGTATCTACTATATAGCAAATGCTCAATAAATGTGTGTGAATCATTTTGTGTCAATTCCATGATCCAATCAGTAGGCAAGTAGCTGGAAGCTAGAGGCCCATTTTTTTTTTTTTAATCTCTGCCTTATCTGGCACTGGGCAGGACACAGGTGGGCAAGCACTCAGTATGTGCTTATTATCAAAGAGGTTGATGACAATGTACCATCTTGGCGCAAAACAATAGGAACAGGTGTTCTGTGCTTGCTGCCCTGTCTTCCCTGAAGCCAGCTATTTCCTGGTCAAGAGAGAAGCACTCAGCGACGACAGGGAGAAGTAATCCTAGGGCATCTGACATGTGATACAGAAAAGGGATGAGAGATACTCAAACCACCGTGCTGTTCTAACAGCCCAAACATCAGGTTGTCCCAGCTGAGACACAGGGCAGAAGAATCAGAAAAGACGAGTGCTTCAACTTTGGTGAATCTCTTCTAAGAACATAGAGGGCACAGAAAAATAGACAAAAGGAGATTTATACACACACACACACACACAGACTTTTCATTGTAGAATTATTCAGAATAGAAAGCTGTAAACCACCTAAATGTACAACAATAAGACCCAATTAAGCGAAATTTGGTATAGTCATATAATTGATAAAGACCAGCACCTGGATAATGTTCACTGTGTGCCTAGTTATGTGCTAGAGGCTCTGCCTTTCAAAACTCTGCAACATTTAACTCTCAATTGCTAAAAGGAAAGTATCAGCCTCAAAACACTATGTACAGAATGACAGCACTTGTGTAGAAACAACTGGAAGAACGTAAGCTATAATGTTATCTTTACATGTGGATAGTGGAATACGGGTGGTGGTGGTGGTGGTGGTGGTTCCCTTTGTGCTTTTCTGTGTTTTCCAAGTTTTCTGCTTGGGAAACCTATTACTTTGTCAGCAGGCAAAAAAAAATCTATTTTAAAAACAAACATGTAAGAGCCAAATTCTCAACTCTCTAAGCATATGACTGTTAGAAGGCTCTTACTTCTGATGTAAAATATAAGAATCATAGCTCCAATCCTCATCCCCCTCACCCCTACCCACATACCCAAGATAGAGAAAATGCAGTGAAACTGTAAGACTAACAGCTTTGTGAAGAGAAGATCCTGTTTTGTTGATCTTTGGTTTTCTACCCTGGAGTTCTCAACACCCTGTAAGACATGTATTTGGGTGCTCAGTAAACATGAAAGGGAAGAAGGAAGTATGGTAAACTTACAAGGCACAGATGTCACTAAAGCACCAAGTCCCTCTATCCTCATGCTACCGCCTCTACTCTGTCCCAGGTCTGGTCCCTTACTCTCCTATCTCTACGCATTGCTCAGACTGGCCAAGGAGCTCTTGGAACAGACAAATGGCTATTTGTACCACAGCATTCATTTTTTGGTTTTTTTTTTTTCTGTTTTTTCCTTTCCTTTCTCCCTTCTCTTTAAAGGTGATCTTGCCTTTCAGCTAACTTGCCTTTCAGTTCCACGCCCGCCCCGTGCCAGTCAGTCTGCAGAGAACCACTGAGAGAATGAATTTGAATAATAAAAGCTAGAACAAGGCAATACCTTGGAGACAGACTTGGTGTAGTACCTTCAATTTAGAACCTCATTTCAGTGGCTAATGCAGTCGTTGGAGACATTAGCCTAATTTTTGCCAGGAGAGTCCAGCAACACAGCAGTACTAAACATGGGCACAGAGGACCCTGCTCATCTAAGAGACAGTGTAGAATGAAATTAGCAGCTCTGCACTTCTGATGCAGAGGAAAGCAAATCCTTGCTCCCTTCCCCCAATTCATCACCAATCATGGTTAAGATGAAAAAGAAAAAAAAAACAAAAAAACAAAAAAACCACAGGAATGTGTGTAGGAGTCAGCACTAAGTTCAAGGAAAACCAGGGCCCCTGAAGAGGTCCTCATGGGGCACTTAAGGACTACCGGAAAGTCAATCTCAAAGGACATCCAGTAAAAGTGCCACCCTATAACTCATCTTGTAATTGCTAAGCCCTATATGCTGTAGGCCTGGAGACAATCCAGAAGCTGCCATCAGGTTAGTTCTGAGGCCAGAAATGGGGAGAAAAGCCCAAAATAATCAGTCTGGAAGGGAAAGGTTCAGGTCCAGTCACATCTACACAGGCTCAGGAGACAGGGAGGCTATTCCAATAAGAGTTTCCTACTGGCTCAGCTACAGAGAGAGCAACATCTAATGTGGTCCAGAGTTGGCCTAAGTCTCTCCCCATGTGGCCAGTCTCCTTGCTGCAGGAGCCAAGCAACTGAGGACACTTTGCTTTCCAGTGGCCCGGTGAAGAAGGGAGCAGAAGCCTCAGAGGCAGCAGCAATATCCTATCCCTAGGGAACAGTCTCTGAGGTGCTCACCGCTCCCTCATACACATGCTAACAGTGGACTCAGCCCATGCTGGTCCATGGCTGCCAGACCAAGAAGGTCCTGTTCTAAGACGTAGGTGAGCCAGCAGCTCACCCTCTTTCTCCCTACCACACATCTCTCTTTGTCTTTGGCCCCCAACATCCTATTCTGCCCTGCACTTTTATCTTAAATTCTTCTGAATTACCTAGGGATGGGGAGGAGAAGAAAACGTTCAACCAAGTCTTCATTGCCAAGCATTTTCTAAAACCCAGTGCCTTTTTCCCCCTCTTCTGTCCCCCACCAGAGGGCAAAGGAGGACCCAGTGTCACCAGTAAGGCACTCTCAACAGCATGATGGCCTCACCAGCACTCACCTGGAAGCCTCAATGGCTTTAAGGGGTCAACACTATAATTACAGGCTTTATAGGTCTCTCTATCAAGTCCCTGGGATGTGAGAGACCAAACCCTGTACCTCACAGATACTAAGGCATAGCCTTATAGGAGATGCAGGAGTTGCTTGGGAGGCAAAGCAGGAAAGATGGGAAGCTAGACATCCCAGACTCCACCCAAGAAGCATACGCAATAAGGGGAGCAGTACAGGGATAGGGAGGCAGGACATGTTCTCCATACACAGGACCTGCCTGCCTAAATTTACTGGATGGCAGGAATCCTAGATCTGTGGGTGAGGATTGAGTCATGATATATAAATCTTCTTTTTCTAAGCAGCATGTGCATAAACTCCTCCATCTCAGGAAGGGAGGGGGGCATGGGGGCAATATGTGGGGAAGGTGGTGGTCTGCAATCAGAAGCACAGATTTCATTTTAATACTAGAGCAGCCTCCTCAAATTACAGAGTCCATTCTGGAAAAGACATGGAAGCTAACCCGGCTTTGGATAGTCTCAACACCACTGATGGGAAACTCTTATCATTGCAGTCTTGATAATTTGCTTGTAAAAAGTATTTTTTTCCTATAACTATAAATCAATCCCTCAATGCAATTTTAGAAATCTATTCCCCACTGCCCCCTGAAAAAAAAAATTAGCTATTACCAGAAACTCCAAATGCAAGACAGTAGAAGCTGAGCTCCAGTATAATTAGGGGAGATTCTGAATGGTGCCCCGAGTGCACCATTATATACGTTCAGAAAGCTCATTTGGGGAAGAGGCTGTGCATAATGCATGCAAGCCCCGGAGTATAGACACTCCCTCCCCACAGCCTGCTCAGAGGCAGGCTGTGAGCCACGACACTGGCAGATGGCTGCCCCAGTGGCAATTCTGCATGCTCCAATGGCCGCCTCCTCCTGTCCACCCTCAAGCACAGGCTGATGCTCCCACAAGGGGTGGGGAGCACGAGCAAACATTACCCCTGAAGAATAGTACCTTTCCCCAGGGAAGGTAAACATTTCCATCAGAAGGCAGAAGCAATTTCTCTCTGTGCAGGAAAAAGGAGCCACAAACATCAAGTTGCTCATTCAAAAGAGACAGATGATCTCTGCAAGCAGAGCAGTGCCAAACCGTCTGTAAAGGGTTTGCACATCCATCAGCACAAGTGGCTATGTGGGGGGAGGGGAGCAGGAGTGTGGTAGGTCTACTCAGGGTGCAGGACTCTCTGGCTTCAGGCCATTTGTTATTTGACTGGAACAGAAGCCCCAGGAGAGTGGAAGCCAGAAGTTTTCCTGAAGGGACTCTAGCCTGAGCAAAGGTGCAGCAAAGCCACTCTCCTCTATTCCAGGTGCCCCCAGTCCTCCCAGTCCACACCCGAAGTCAGTCTACTTCCAGCATCTACACTCAAAACCTTTCCTGGTGCTCTGTTGAATTTTGAGCCAGACACTTCTTCCCACCACCAACCCCCACCTTTTTTTTAGTCACATGTGACCAAAAGAGAAATGACAGTTCACTAGTCTTATGCCTAAAATAACCTACAGAGAAATGTGGTTTATGAACTCCCCTGTAATACAATACATAATTCAGAGCCCAGCCATTTGTCACACTATTGAATAATCCACATGCATCCCAAGGGTCAGACAATAAAATCTGTAAATCAATAGCAAAAAGCAGTACACCTTAGCCACTAAAGTAAAACACAAAAAACATTTTTTAGCATTAGCCTTTTTTTTTAAACTTAGAAAATATGAATTTCTGACAGCAAATACTTGTGAAGGAGTTGTATGACAGAATGGAAGAATTTATCCTTTCTAGAACCCCCCTGACAGTCGATTTCAGTGGAAAAAGAAAAACCAAGATTCACATTCTCCCAATTACAATAATGGCTTTCTTCTACACACCCTGCCATTAGCATGGCAGAGATGACCACATCAGTCATAAGAAAAGCACATGTACATTCTGCACCCAAGAAGAGCAAGCAAAATGCCTGCTTTGTGCAAGAGCAAGGCACTTAAAACAGGAAACAAAATAATAAATTATTGCAGATCTGGGTCTGAACTTATTTTTCTTTTCTGGATGATCAAACACTGAGTGTGAGCGTAGGGGTAGGCATCGCAATCTGCAAACATATTGCCATAGTGACTGGTGCTGAGACAGAAAGATAAAACAGGCAGAACTTCATTTATATTCCAAGGAACAGAGACAAGTGCCCTGATCATTCAGCCCTACAGAGAGTCCTAATGCTAAATGAGTGGTCTCCTTCCCAACCGCTGTAGAGCACCATCCAGGATCAGACGTGGGGTGTGTCTCTCCACTGCTGACCAATTACCGGTCTACAGCGGAACCTCTCCAAAGGATGGAGCAGGTACACAGGGGCTACAGAAGGCGGCGTTGGGGCCCCTTAGTAAGAGCTCGCCTTCTCAGACACAGGAGGTGAGACGGAGTCAGGTGAGATCTGCTGTGCGTGGCTCTACTCTGGTCAGTTTCTCTTTTTACCTAACATGTCACTTGGACATTAACTTCCTTGGTTTTAATTTTTTATTTTGAAATGATTTTAGACTTGGAGAAAAGCTGCAAAAAAAAAAAAAAAAAAAAAAAAAAAAAAAAAAAAAAAAAGAAGAAGAAGAAGAAGTAGAGATCCCATAAACCCTTCACCCAACTTCCCCTGATACTAACATCTTACAAAACCATAAAACAACTAACGGAACTGAGAAATTAACATTGGTACAATAGTACTAACTCGAGACTTTATTTGGACTGTACCCCTTTTCCCCTCTAATCACTTTTTTTCTGTCCCAGACTCTCAACTAGGAAACCACACTGCACATAGCTGTCCTGATCTGATCTCTGACATCTCCTCAGTATTTCTTTCTTGACCTGGATGTACTTGCAGAGTAATGGCCAGCTTTTTTCTAGATTATGCCTCACTGTGGGTTTGTTTGATGTCTTTTTTTTTTTTTTTTTTTTTTACTACAAGAACTTTTTTTCATTTTTACTACAAGAACTGTTGCTATGAACCTGGCACTATAGTGAACAATTAATATGTTCACCTCATGTACTACTTAAGACAACCCTCTGAAGTAAGTATTACTGGGACGCCTGGGTGGCTCAGTTGGTTAGGCGGCTGCCTTCGGCTCAGGTCATGATCCCAGCGTCCTGGGATCGAGTCCCACATCGGGCTCCTCGCTCGCCAGGGAGCCTGCTTCTCCCTCTGCCTCTGCCTGCCACTCTGTCTGCCTGTGCTCGCTCACTCTCTCTCCCTGACAAATAAATAAATTTTTTAAAAAATTTAAAAAAAAAAGAAATGAAGTATTACTTACTATCCCTATTTTGCAAATGATACTTCATTAAACCTTAGTAAAATTAGGTAATGTGCCCAAGACTCCCCAACTGTAAAAGGGAGAGCTGAGGTATGAGCCTGGGGAGACTGATTCTACACCACTCCACTGCCAGCCAAACTCAAGGCACTCCAACAACAACTGGATGCCACAATACAGCCGGGACACTACTCTCTGAAAAAAGGGCATTCTAGCTTTTGTCATTTTTTCCAAAGAAGACAAACAAACCCACTTTAACTTCTAAGTTCTGCCCAAACAACCAGAAATTTCCTTCTCTTTACAAGAAGTACCTCCCTGGCCCTAAAGACAAAGAGGAGGCCACTGTCCTGAGACCTCACTCTGGACTGGTACCAGGCAGAGAGAAAATAAATGAGCATGTAGGTGTACTCCACTCAAAAGAACCCCCTTCTAGTGGCCTCTCCAAGGGTATGGAGACACTGCAGTCACAGGATTTAAAAACAACAAACAAACAAAAAGCAAAACCAAACCAGAAACTTCTTAGACTGCTTTTCCATGTCAGGCCCAGAGAAGTCCAACACAACCTGGCACTTCCTCTTTCAAATTAGGCTCTCTGGGAATGCTGAAGCATAACCCATTCATGTAGCACAGGAGCAGGGGTTGGAGGGTGTCAAGGGACAGGGCTATGGGAGACAGGGTGGGAAGCATTCCAGCTGCGCTCCAGGATTTGTTTTTAATGCTTGTAACTTTAGATCACTCAGTTGCACAGACTTGATTTTTCCCAAATAGCCTTTCTGGCAATGCTAATATGTTTTTCCTCTTATTCTGACTGATCAGCGAAATGCATGGCTGGAAGGACTGCCTTCGAAGTAATTTCTTTGATGCTGGCAAAACTGAGAAAATATTCCCCCAGCTACACACCCCCACATCTATCCATCCCTGCCACCTGCCACTCAGCTGCAGGTAAAGGCCATTACAGTAAAGAAGGAAAGGAGGCAGAGAGGGCAGGCAGCAAGGGAGGGTGGAAGGGAGAAGGACTCAGAATATGAAAATGAGGAAGGGAGAGAGAACATTTTGTTCAAAGCGAGTCACTATAGAACCCAGACTTTTTCTGACATGCATAAGCAGGGCCAGATGATGCCAGCAAATAGGTGAAAAGACAGCCTTCTTTTGATCTGTCTCTTCCTTCTCCCCACTGCCTTTCAGCTCCCCAAGTGTCCCCGCCAACTCCATCACTAAGATGGACTTGTGTAAAACTGACATTGCAAATGGCCACCCCTATTACTGCTGACTTTACGCAAGAGTCCCTCCCCTTTACAATCTACCACTGATACAGGACTCCAAGGTATCTTCAGCTAGGTACTTTGATCAAATACTAGAAGTTGAAATGCTAATGGTATTTAGGGAACAATTCCTCCAGCTTCCCCTTCTGCAATCTAACCTAGGGAGAATCTAAAGCCAACTAAGAGCCCGCAAATCAGACTGCATAAAGCAGGGCTACTTAATCCACTGTGTTTAGGGACATCTGGATCTACTCCTAAGATCCCTAAGATTTAATCTAGAAAACAAAGCTTGAATAATTCTGCATTCTCTTGAATAATTTCCCCCTCTCAATGTCAACAGCCTCTAAAATTCACATTACTCTGTTCCCACATAGGCCTCAAATAGCACTGCTTTCAAACAATGATCTTGCAGATTGAAATCCTAGGAAAAGCAATGGGATTTGGGATCCTTCACTGACAGACCATGGGCTCCAGAAGAGACCAAGAGAAGAGGTAATCACTCCTTGTTGCAGCACCTTGAGATCTCCCTTAAATAATGTATACAAGGCACCAGGGACAAGGGAGTTTTCCAAAAAAAATGTTAGTTTTCCTCCCTTCCCCAACAGCTAGACTAAAGTTCCTGGGTCGTCTTCTGCCTCAGTCATTCTTGGCTATGATAGACTAGACAACCTTCTCACCCTCTGTCCAAAAGCCTGACTTGGCAAACCAGGATGACAGAATGGGAGATTAACAAGATGATGTTTATACATGTAGAAGGTTGCTGGGATGGGGGAATAGAGGTAGTTTTCTTTTTTCTCCCTAGGCAAAAAAAAAAAAAATTTATAAATAGACCATATTAGTATTGCCTGAAAACTCACCTCTACCCAGATAAACTAATTATGTCTACAGGTAATCAAATCTGAAAACTTTTAATCCAAGAAGTGGTTCTTTCCATTCAAATAACTGCTTATGCAAACCCAAAACAGACTATTCTCTAATTAAAGAAATTAAAATACAACTCAATCTTTGTTTGCCCAAATCAACATATTATGGGAAATAAGGCAAGACGAACAACCTATTAGTTTATGAACAGTATCAAAACAAAAGCCCCACAGGACCAAAACTACAATCAGCCTGATACAGCACAAGCACCAAAAGGCTCACAGAGCCCCCTGCACACTAGTTCTGCTTCATTCAGGTTCTTTTCAGGCCTACTTAAGAAGATCAGTGGCCAGTGGGGTGCGACTCCAACTCTGAATTTGGACACTGCCAGGGACCTAAAAAAAAATCTTGATAGTCCCTGGTTCAGAAGAGACAGGTTGGAGCAATTTCAGAGGAACTTCTGATAAAGCTCTCCAACTTGCCCCATAGGCCAGACAAAGGTCTCCTTACTAAGGAGGACATTCCAACAGTCCCCTTTATGATGTGCCTGCCAGCTATCCCAGTCTAAGGCTCAGAATGTACCAAATCCAATGCTTCTGGCCCCCAACAAAGTCAGGCTAGGCTGTCAAATGCCAATGCCCCCCCCCCCCTTTTTAAAGTAGGCACTGTGCCCGGCATGGAGCCCAACTAGGCCCTTCCTGACACTGGACACCACTTGGTTCTGACCTCTTGATGGTCTCAGCATCTTCCTCACAGAGGTTCTTCCTCATCCCTCCATTTCCCAACTAACCAATCAAGTCCTTCTCTCGCATTATCCAAGGAAGAAGCCCCACCCTCAGCCTGGCTCAGGAAACTTAGAAGACATCTAAGTGAAGCTTCCTCAGTTTCCCTCTACCTCCTTCCCATTGATCTTCGTCTCCTCCTAGCTTCTGCTTCTCATTTCCAAGGTGCATCATATTCAATAGGCCAAGACTTTTCATCTGGCACCTATATAATTTTATCTCATCAATGGTCTCCTCTCTGGGATTTCAAATCTGTCAACACTGATTCCTTTCTCCTCTGCCTTCAAACATATACAAAGGTCTCTCAACTCAGTTTCAGTGACCCTGCCTCTGGGAAGTCTTCCCTTCAGGGCCCCTCCTCTGTGTTCTTACCTAACTATATTCCTGTCTGGGAGTCCTCCTACACCATTAGCCTAGGCAGGCATTTGATGCCCACCTTGTTATCTCTAGCATCAAGCATTCCATCTTGATGGAATCAACTGTACATCACCGTAACATACAACAAATGTAATATAAAATAGACAAGTTTTTTGACGTCACTACCACCCAAATTACTGTTTTAGTTCTCATCTTCCACTTACTCTTAAACACCTCAAACCTAGGAGTTTCTATCATCTTTCTTCATTTCCTCATCTCCCATTCACACCACAGCCCCTGACTGGACTCAACTACACACTAATAGTTTACACTTACTTACATCATTAGTTCTACTGCCTTGTTAGCTCTCCTCCTCATCTCTCCTCCCACCCTTTCTCCACTGTCCCCTATCTGACAGATGGGACTCTGCCCACCACCATCTTCCCATTATTCCCTATACATTCCTGTCTCTCCAGCCAGGGAGATGTACTCTCACTCTGAGGTCTCTATTCATGTCCCTTCCCATCCACTCATGCTTCCTACCTGTCCTCTTCTCTACCCAGTCAAGTATTACCTCCTCTTAAGTTACCAATCAATTCCTACCTCTAGTGCTATCACAAAACCAAGAATGGGACAGGTTCTGGAAAAGGTCCCCTCATTCCAGCTCCAAGGCAGCCCTTGAGAGATACTACCAGCCCTGATGAGTCCCAACCTTGGAGATGGCCTGGTCAGTTTTAGCCAGCAGCATGAGGCTAATATGAGAGAAAAAAGGGAAGTCACAGCTACACAGATTGTCTGAGCTAAAGCCAAGCCCTAGGCATGAGGGCTGGGACTGGTTTTGGCAGCTAATTTTCCATTATCTCTACTCCAGTTTAAGTTTTTCATTTCAGCCAGTTTGGGTATCCTGATTTTTGAGAACTGAGACTACGCCATTCTGCTAAGTAGTCTTTATTAAACCTCAGAACAGGTGGACAGAGGAAGCAGAGAAAGGCAAGGGTAAGAGCCTAGGGTAAGCATTAAGCATACAAATGCTTGTTAGAAAGCGGACAGTCAACAGCTGCTCTCCATCACCACCCAAGTCCACAGATTGCAAACTGGACCCTGGCCTACCCCATCCAGGTAATGAAGGCCAAACCCCGGGCAACGGTGCTCTGTGCCAGTACAGAGCTTAGCCAGCTAGTCTCAAAGTGGCCTCAGCCTTGGCAGTCACTGCCATGGAGTTCACAGGCTTTTCTGCCCTGGCCTCCACCTGTTCCCCCAGGAAGTGTGGGATTTGGCTGCTGAGGGGCAGTGGTCAGCCATTCTGGGAGAACACCACAAATGGAAAATAAGGGCTCACTGAAATGAAGAGATCTAAACTGTATTCATGGAACCTTCTGGGACCTTCATGTATTCCAACCCACCTTCCTTTTCTCCCCAAGGACAAGGTAATTTGGAGCCTCAGAAAATGCTCTTATAGGCCTCAAAAGACCTGGCATCCTGCTATGCCCCAAGCAGTTCTCCTGACAAATTCTTATTACCAAGGTACAAAAGAGATGCTCAGAGCACAGAATGCTTAACAAAGGCTTCATAGGTGATTGTAGTGATGGAGATGGGCCAGAAGTATAGGTAGGAAAGAATAAATAAAGCTCTCAGGGAATCCCCAGAAGACTTAAAAGGCTTTGAAATGGAGAGGGGTGGGGGGAAGGCACTATGCAGAAAGAAGGAGCACCAGAGAGAAGCTCTGTTGAACATCTCATCCTTTAAAGTTGCTGGAGATAGCAACTTGTGTTCAAGAGAGGAGACAGACTATCCTAAAGCCACACAAAAACCACCCTGTTTCCTCTATTTGGTCCCTGTTATACCTTTCCAGTGCTGCACTTGAGCCAGGAAAAGATGAGCAGAGACCTATTGCTACAGACCTCCCTCAGGGCATTACCTTCTGCTGGCAGACAAGTCCCACAGCACCACTCTGCTAGGACACAGGAGTTAACTTATAAACTGCCTTTAACCAATACTCCCATAGTCACCCACTGTTCACGGGCCTAGACGTGTGTGTGTGTGTCTGTGTGTGTGTGTGTGTGTGTGCGCGCGTGCACATGCACAGGCCTGCATGGGAAGGGTGGGACAGAAGCAGGTCATACACTTGTGGACCATCCTGGGAACGAGATCACCCATAAGGAGGATCTCTCCACACCAGGGGAAGAAGGGAGGGTCACCTGCCTCCCAGCCACACAGCTGGGGAGGTGGCAGAAGGCACAGGGAGCTTTGCCCCTGAGTCACAACTCAATTCATTCTGTAGGATATAAAAAAAAAAAAAAAATCTGGTCTTTATCCTTGGTTCCTGGCATAGAGCTCCTAAAACCTTTGAAATTTACTGAGTGACAGTAAATTCCAGAGATATTCCAGAGTTTATGCTAATGAGATGACTCTTGAGGAGTAGAGAAAGGGGAGAAGGCAGCTTTAGATAACTTCAGGATGGGGACAGGTCACCAGAAAGAGTAAGCCATGATCATACAGTTGGAACTTTTAGCTTCATCTGCTGACCTCCAAGAAGAGGAGAGAGGGCTGGAGACTGATTAAGTGACGGGACATCAGTGATTAAACTCAATCATGTATATCAAATTCAACCTCCATAAAAACCCCTGAACAACCAATTTGAGAGCTTCCAATCTGGTCAACATGCAGAAGTTCTAGGAGGGTGGTGTGCCCAGAAAGAGCTGGGAGGCTCTGCACCCCTCCCCCTATACCATACCCTGCCCTCTGCTTCTCTTCCATTTGGCTGTTCCTGAGTTGGATCTTTTACAATAAGCCAACAAACCCAAGTGTGTTCCTAAGTTCCCTGAGCTAGGAGTTGTTCTAGGAAATTACTGAAACTGAAGAGGGGGTTGTGGGAATTTCCAATTTATAGCTGGTCATAAATACGGGGTGATCTGGGACTTGGAACTAGCATCTAAGTAGATGCGGTGTCACTGAGACCTTTAAGTTAGGGACTGACACTACCTCCAGGAACGTGGTGTCAGAATTGAACTGCTGGACACGCAGGTGGTATATGAGGACTAAAGATTCACACAGCCCCTTCCAAGCTGCAAGGGGCCAAAGGCCTCCCAGACAATTCCACAGAGTCACCCGGACCAGAGTCAGGTGCTCCCTCAGACAGATGTCCAGGGCCTGCAGGAAATCAAACTCCTCTCTTAAATACTTGAAACAGAGTAGTTGGTCTACTATAAATGAGGTTTTTAAAATTCAATTCCCTCCTATTGCTCGTGCAGATCTGAAATGATCTGACCAGATGGCTGGTGCTCTATAATTCTTGGATTGCTCTCATCAGTTGTTGATGATTTGGATTTTTTTTCTTTTCCCTTTTTTTTTTTTTAACCCCCTCACATGAATGTGTTCCTGCATAGGCTTTCTGCATGCTCCCATAAAGTGGGCTCTTTGTGCTGATGCCAATATTTCTGAGGTTCTAACAGCCTCAGAAGTCAATTCAAGTCAAATAGGGTGCCCCAGGTTTGAGGTTCCCTGAGCCCACATGGGGCCAACAAGCAGCACTGGATGATGGGCAGGACAAGACTCTTTGCTCAGGCTGCCTTGTCAACCTCCACTTCTTCACATCCCAAGAAAAGGAAGGCAACAATTTTTTTTTTGTATTTTTTTATAAAAAAAATTTGTATATTTTTTTAAAAATGACAACTATAGCCACTTACTATTTCCTATATGCCAAGTCCTGTGTGAAACATTCTACATATGTTAATCTTGTTTTAGTCTCACATCATCTCTGGGAAGCAGATATTTTCAGATGAGGAAACTAAGGTTCAAAGATTCTCATCAACCTGGCCAAGAACACACAGCTCAAAAAGAGAACTTTCATGGGGTTGAAATTTGCATCGTAAAGCATCATAAAATTTGATTCACCATTCCATTCAGATCTCAACAATACGGAGAGAAGGCCCTAGCCTTCCCACACCCTCCTTTGTGCTCTCAATGAGCACAGGACACTTCCACCAGAACATCCAAAACACTCTAGTGCCTTTTTCTGTCACTGTATCCTGAGATTATATGCTACTAGAAGGTAGGAATCATGTCTCATTTGGTACTCAAAAAGACAGCATGGCATAGTGATGAGGAGTTCAGGCTTGGGGCCAGATAAAGCTTGTTTTAAACTGTGACTCTACAGTTTAAAATTGGTCATTTGACTAAGTCACTTCTAAGACTCAGTTTTGTCAGGACGCCTGGGTGGCTCAGTCGGTTAAGCAGCTGCCTTCGGCTCAGGTCATGATCCCAGCGTCCTGGGATCGAGTCCCACATCGGGCTCCTTGCTCAGCGGGGAGCCTGCTTCTCCCTCTGCCTCTGCCTGCCACTCTGTCTTCCTGTGCTCGCGCTTTCTCTCTCTCCCTCTATCTCTGACAAATAAAAAACAAAACAAAAACAAACAAAAAAAGACTCAGTTTTGTCTATAAAAGTGAGGGTAGTTATAGCACTGGCATCATCGATACTCAGTAAATGTGACATATTACCTGTATCTCTGGCTACCAGTACAGTGCCTGGCACAAAGCAGAATCTCACAAATGCCCAAGGAGCAGAGACTTCACCACATTTGGCTGTGACTGGCTTTCTGTACACTCGATCTTAGACAAAAGGCCGAGAAGCGATGACCGGCTTTCTGTAGTAACAAGTACACAGGCACAAAGTCCTAGGTCTCAGGGGTCTTCCACCCCAAGACAAATTTCTGAATCGCCTGCCCAGAACCCATAGGACCTGCCAGCAAACAGCTTTCCTCTGCTTGCTTGTGAACAGCTGATGCTGAATCCACACTCAAATGCTTGCTGTGCCTCCGTAAGGTGAGACAGATCCCAAAATAAACCAGAAGACAGAGACAGGAAAATCACTTCCAGGAACAAGCAGCTCACAGTGAGGATGCTGACAGTAATAACAGAGGCGGGTCGATTTCAGGAGGGTGACCTGCAGCTGCTCCAGGCTGAAAGGCTGGAGCCCAATTCCCACCTGGCCTGGTAGGAAGGCCCATGAAGTCATAGGTAGGTCCCCTGGTGTTCCAGACCACAGCACGCAGCCTGGAAAACTACCTTCCTATGAGCCCAGACCATGTATCCCAGGCTGCCCGCCCTGGAGGCCTGAGGACAAAAGAGCTGAGGTTCTTCCTTCAGATACCTGAGGGGACAAAAGTTACTGAACTAGGGATAATACCTGTCAACAAAAACTAGCCATTTTCTGAAAAGTCCCCAAGAGATATTCCATCATCCTCCTTGTGCCACATCCCTGACTTCCAGGCAGAAAAAACTGTGCTAACCCTTTCTGCTCCCTCATCAAAATCTCTAGGGGGGTGGGCACTTTAGGGGCACAGAAGTCTCTCCACCTCACCATAAGTGCCCTTCCCCATCAAAGACCAGAGAGGACAGGAAGCCTATACACTCATGCACCCTTACTAGCATCCAATTCCACAATCAAGTTCAAGGGATAGCACAAATGGAGAATTTACCAATTAAAATCAGAACTGAATGTACTGAGTGATATCTTGATGTCAAGAATCCTCACAACAGGGAGGGCAGGACATTTCTCCAATGAAAAGGGTTTTCCTAAAACCTTCCCCTGGCTCCCACTTCACTTCCTTGGTGCTTCATCACTCTTCGGTGGCATCAGCGACCCGTATGCAAGCCCAGCAGGAGTGCTATCGCTACCAGAAAGTTGGCTGGCACAGTGAACGCTGCCCCTGCTGGCACAGAAGCAACAGGGACAGTGAGGACACAGCAATGGATACTGGCTCGGAGTGGACCAAACCATAGTGGCAGCTGCTAGGGCTGGCCATCCACCTTGCCACAGTACACAGTGCTAACAGCCCGCTCTGGAGAACAGACCCAAGTGTCCCCATAGTGGGGCTACAGTCAGTAAGGCTGGAACGAGAAGGACAATGGGGAGGAAAGTGGGTCGAGCTCCGTGGTCAATGACCTAGGACACGTCAGCTGAATGACACAGGTAAACGAGCCTCAGTGTTTTCAGAGGAAAACCCAGACAATAACAGTTCCTACAGTTGTGAAGATTGAATGAAATTATGCACACTCAGCACCTAACACAGTGCCTGAATATGGTGAACTCTCCACAAATGCTCATTACTTTCTAAGCCATGGGCCCAGGTTCATAAAAGGGCTAGAAAGTTGTTCTTTCTGAGGATGCCCCATTTAGAAACCAGGCCAGGATCAGCCCCTGTTTCTTGGCACAGGTTCTTTTAGCAACAGAACACTCCTGCCCCGCACTGGTGCTCAGTACTCTCCCGTGAACAATATTTCAGCTGCACTGAGCCGAGCAGCACAGCCTAAAATAGGATTTGCAGAGTGAGGCACATGTCACTGCCTCTCCTGTGTTTCAGAAGCACAAGGAAAGAAAGTTTTCAATCACTTGCTCAGAACGCTCGGCCACCCACCACCTGTCTCCCTTTCATGGCAATAACATGCTACAATCTCTGCTCTGCTGGAAAACGGAGGTCCCTAAGTCCCCCCGCAGCAGCAGTCGCCACTTGGAAGGACCACACTGTTCCCCTCCAGTGGGCCACAGAGTGAATGCTCTTCCAAAGCAGCCCTGTGGGGATGAAGGACATATGCACTTAGAATTCAGAGTGTGTTTCACAGGGAAAGGGCTGGGCTTGGTACCTGGCCGAAGGGCCTGCCACTCATGGGTCGGGTGAAACACCTCTAGGACCTCGGAGTCCAGCTCCTCTTCTGCTGTGGTTTCCTTTCTGTCTGCTTCTTTGGTCCTGCTCTTCTCTGGGCTGGTGAGCACAAACTCCTTCAGAGAAAGGAAAACACAGGGCATGATCCACCATAGCAAGGTACAGGTAAACAAAGAACATGGCCTGGGTGGTATACCTTTCTCCTCTGTCCTCCTCTCCTCCCCAGCCTTGTCTGGACCCTTCACAAGGTTAGCCTCATAACAAGTATGAGTGAGATGATACAGTTACATCAACACAGCAGGTGTTACGTGTATATGAGTAAGGAGTTCATTACTATCTAACTAATGAGTTATAATAACTAATTATAACTATATATATAAAAATATATATATGTATAAATATATAAAAATAATAATTATAATAACTATAATAACTAAGTAAAAGTTCATTACTATCACTTTTTAAATTGTATTTTATTTACTTATTTGACAGAGAGAGAACGCACACAAGCAGGGAGGAGGAGGAGAAATGGGGCTTGATCCCAGGACCCTGGGGTCATGACCTGAGCCAAAAGCAGATGCTTAACCAAATGAGTCACCCAGATGCCCCAGTTCATTACTATCTCAAGGGGGTTAAGGGAACAACCTAGGGAGAGGGGTTGGCAGATGAAGACAGTAAGAGCCTTTTGCTTTTTACTTGCCCTGTTACTATACTGTGTGACATTTGAAACTCACCTAATTGCTCTTACAAATAAAAAAGATGTATTTAAAAGAAGAAATGCACACATGAATGGGAGAATAGGTCCTCAAATGGCCACCCCAGACAGACAAAACCTGCCAGCTGAGGCCCAACTGATACTTACAGGGCCCAGCAGGGCCTGGCAATTCTCTGGGGTGCCTACAGGGCATAAATGACCCCTTGGGACATAACAACCCAGGGTGAAAGGGCTGCAAGTGGGAAGCTGGGAGTCCGGCTGAGGTGAAGGGGGAAGAAGCCAAAGCTGAAAACTAATTCCTAAAACCTGTTTCCTTCCACCCCATGGACAGCATGGAGGATTAATGAGATGGTGTCTGTGGAGCACTTTCAGCTCAGGAGACAGAGATGCAAGATAAATACCAAATATTATTCATTTTGCTTCTCCCAGACCTCCCATTCTTCCTGTCCCATTTTTAAACCTTTCTTGCATAAAAGCAGTAGGGCCTCAGGAAACTGGAACCAGAGGGTTCCAGAGCTCTGGATAGAAGGAGGAACCCCCACTAGCACATTGGGAGGTTATTTCAGCCTTCGCACCTCCAGAGCCTTCCTGTGATAACAGTGAGCATATTTTGTGAATTCCTATGAACCCAAACCTGAGCTAGGACCTTTACACACATCTCATTTTGGTTTCCCAACAAGCCTAACCTTGAATGGGAGGTAGCAATGCATCTCTTCCAAGCAACACCCCAGCTTCAAATAGGTATCCCCACCTACCCAGTACCTGAGAGTCTGACCTTTCAGTAACTGTCAAAGGAAAGGGCAAGATATTTAGTTAATGGTGATGATAATGGAAAGCCCCTCCAAGGACTTTTACATTTTAACAAGAAATAAAGGCATGGAATTCAGATGGCAGGACTTCAGATCTTGTTCAGGACCTGTAAGGAAGAGATCTTGGACAAGAAGAAGCCCTCAAATCATGTCACAAGTAAAGAGAGGCAAAGACTACAGCACAGTGGTTAAGAACTCAAGCTCCACATCACATAACCAGAAGTTCAAATCCTAGTTTCTTGTGACTCCCGGAAATTTACTCAATTTTCTAAACCTGTTTTCATATTTGTGAAGCAAAAGTAATAGTGACATCTAGCTCATACATGAGACAAGGCACCACCTTGTAAACCACTAGCTCTGGGTACAGCGTAGCCATTACTCTTATCACTTGTAAAGACAACCATAGACTACAGATTGGATAAGTCTGTGCTATGACATCCAATAGTGACTACACAATGACTTGACTCAGGTCAGGTTTGGGTTGTGGATACCTGAGTTGCCTGGCCCATTAAACTTCTCATATCCCTTCAACATGGAGTTTGCACAGATCTGAGCTCAAAAGAAAACTAGGAGCAAAAGAGCAGCCATGCTTGTGAGACTAAAATAAAGACAGAATGGCAGGAGACACTGGCCAAAAGCTGGATTTCCTATGAGCAGGCTTTGTGTCCGTCTCTTTCACCACGGTACCCCCATGCCCAGCACAGTTCTTAATTTACCATCATCCAAGAACAAAGGAATAAAGGAACAACCCTCTCCCACAGGCAAGTACATGTTCTGGATGCCTTGGAGTGAGGCAAGTCCAAAGTAGCCACACCTGCTAGAACCCAGGGAGTAGCCCCACATTCTAGAACAAAGACTACCTTGTTCACAAAGTACCCGAAGCCTATAATCCAGGGTCCATCCATGCTGGTCAGCCTCTGCCAAAAGCACCATACACTAGACCATGGGCCTAGGGGAATGTTAATAAAATGTACCCCCAAAGTGTGTGGGTCAGATGCCTTAAGGGGCCAAGGAGGGCCAGGTGTCCAACAATGGGGAGTGCTTGTGCTCTGAAAACTGGAGTCCTCCTGCTTTGACTAAGGAACACAGCTGCTACTCAGCTGGTCCACCACTGCCATGAAAAAGAGAAAAACAGATTTTTACCTCAACTCTTCTTATTTTAGAACAAAAAAGAGGACCAAACTAAACATCTCTAAGCTATAAACTGCAGTTCTTGCTTTAGTCTATTAGCCAGGTAACTCCTGGCAGTGCGGCTGTAAGTAAGCAACCAAACTCTCATCTCCAGGAGAAGCAGAAAGAGGCAACAGGAATGGTGATGATGAAACATGGCAGAAAGCCCTTCAAACTCTAGGCTGGTCCGTGTTCATTCTCTTGACTAGAGGCTGGGAAAGCCTCTTTTTCTAGATTCCTTTTAAGGTTAATAAAGTAAATTCAGGAAGGAGACTGATGTACCACTGAGCCACATGCCCCAAGCCCTAAAGGAGCTAATAATCCTACCACTGCTCCAAATGTTTGAGCTTCCGCTTGGTGTCACCTCTAAACCAGATTTTAAGACACACACACACACACACCCTGCCATTATTTTACAGTACAAATCCATCTTTAGTGCAGGTGATACAAATTGGCGCTCCTCTGATCAGCTCACCCTATTCACCAAATCTAACTCTGAGTGACTTTGGACTGTTTGCCCAAATCACATCTGATAAACACTGAGGATGTCAGTCAGTTCAAAAGGGGCATTCCAGAAAAGGTTTTGAGAAAAAGCAGATCATAGGGATGAGGCTGTCATGGTAAAAGCAGCTACCATCCGTAGCTCCAGGCTATGAAGTGTCTTCCATGCCACACAACTCATCCAAGTTTCATCTGTGAAGCACACAGTTTCATTCCCATTTTACAGATGAGGACAGGAAGGGGGCCTGTGCAAAAATCACACTGCTGAGAAAAGCAGAGCAGAGATTTAAGTCAGGCCTGCCTGGCTCCAAAGCCCAAGCAGGAATTTTGACTCCCTTCAGTGTTTGTTCTTAGTCATGTGTCCTAAAGGCTGTGCCCTAAATGCTGAGGAAATTGGCAGGAAGGGCAGTGAGATCACCTTTGCATATCTACCAGCACATCCCCCGCCTCCCAGGGGAAAGGGAAGACTTCCATGGACCAAGTGAAAAACCACAGTCCCAGAGAAAGGACAAGCAAGACTAGCTTCTCTGTGCTCAGGCAGTGTCCTCAACAGGAGAAAAAGACGAAGAGGTGACAGAAGTCAGCCAGCCCTTGGTCAACTCTCAAGTAAACCCCATGTCTGGTGCCCTCTCAGCTGGCTTCTTGGGGCTCTGTTCTATGCTGAAACCTCAGCACTCTCTTTTCCCTGCTACCATCACTCCAAATACCAATTTCTTCTCAACTGACTGGCAAGACATTCCAGCTAAGGTGTTAGCTGACAACAGCTTACCATGTCTCACTTCCTTGCACTTATATCTGAATAAGAGATTCTTAAAGACCAAAGCCTTCATGATCCAGGAGAATGAATGAATATCTAATGGTAACTTGACAGACGCTGTGACAGAGACAGACTGCCAGGGCAACATTCTGGGACAGGACCCCTACCTGCCAGAGCCCTACATTAAGTCATAAAAGCAGCCATGCACTTACTAAAAATAATAGCTGACATTTATTGACCATACTCTGCCAATCCCAATGCTAGGTGCTCTGTATATGTAATCACATATCATCTACACTGAAATCTTTTTTTTTTTTTTTAAAGGTTTTATTTATTTACTTGACAGAGATCACAAGCAGGCAGAGAGAGAAGAGGAAGCAGGCTCCCCGCAGAGTAGAGAGCCTGATACGGGGCTCGATCCCAGGACTCTGGGATCATGACCCGAGCCGAAGGCAGAGGCTTTAACCCACTGAGCCACCCAGGCTCAGATTTCAGGCCCCAACACTGAAATCTTAACAGAAAGGTATCAAGCCTATTTTCTGGATGAGGAAATAAAGCTCAGAAATGGCCCAATTGCCAACATAGGTGGTAAAAGGGAACTTCCCAAGGGTCTCCACTCCTTCCACTGGTTCTACTACCTTCCACATCACTCACTACCTTCTTGAAGTCCAGGATACCACAAAACCACACTCCTTCAGCATCCACACCGCTCCTAAGCTGTAGCATCCCAGAGAGGTAGGATGATAGAAGCCAGGAGAAGTGGTTGGTTCCACACCATACCCTGATACAAACAAACAACCCTTCCTGGGTGGCCATTAACCTGCACAAATGCCCTTGGGGAGGACAATTCCAGGCCACCAGGAGCTCTTGCTTGGACTCCAGGCTCTGAAGAAAGGATTATAACCATCCCCTCCTCCCCCACCACCCATTTTCACTGTTGTGATGGTGGCTGGCTGCAGAATTTGGATTTTAAATGCCAACAGGGCAGCAATTTTTATGGTATGAGAGAAAAGATGCTTCAACTCCTACTTGTGCTTAGCACATGATGAAAGATTATGACAAATGGATACAGCTTAGGAACAGACATAAGGATAAAAGTAGCTTCTGTTGATGAAAGTCAGTATTAACATTTTTCTGAGACTAGACTCAATAGAGCTAATATAAATGGGCCAGAATAATTATGGCTCTGAAAGCTCATCTATTTGGTTGGACTATTATCCAAAAGGGACTTACTAACACAGTCCTTAAGCAAATCCATCAGCACGTTTTTGTTAATTGTGCATCTGCTAAAGCTCATGAGGGGGACCACTGGATCCTCATGAGTGTCAGGTTGGGGTGGGGGAGTTGGGGGGAAGTGGGACACAGCCCGGATCCCTTGAGACACTTGTGTGCTTTTCTGGCCAAGGCTATGACAAGGACAGCCCCTAACTCATGCTGTGACCAGTGCCACCCTCAGGGGCCAAAGGGATCTCATCCTCATTATCCTTGAGGAAAAGACAGAAAAAAAAGGCA
Organism: Mellivora capensis; assembly: GCA_004024625.1. Lineage (NCBI taxonomy): Eukaryota > Metazoa > Chordata > Mammalia > Carnivora > Mustelidae > Mellivora > Mellivora capensis. The sequence goes on along the minus strand of PISX010006672.1, from coordinate 17,624 downwards.
GCAGTAAGATCTTAGGTAACATTAAAAGCTCAAAAGAATTCTTGACTCCTAACTGCACTTTCTCTTCTGTTCCACAAAGTGGGGAGAAAGGCAGAGAGAAAACAAATGACTTTAGAGAGAAGGTGGAAGCTTGCCATGAGCCAGAGGTGAACCTCAGCTGAGCTGGATTGTTATTAAATTCATCACAATTGTCATTTGCACTTCAAGGCCCTCCTGCTCCAAAGCCTGCAGCACTTACCCAACATTTAGTAGGAGCCCCTGGGGTTGGGAAAGGTGGCCAGGGGAGGGCAAAACTGTCAGAAAGCTGACAATCAAGGCTTCTCAGGGGAGAGGAAAGAGGGGGCACTGGGAGCTGGTCAAGGGCAGGCTGCTCCTAGGGCCAGCCAGCAAAACAGGGCCAGAAGCCTTGGCATGCTACAGCCAGGCCAAGCTCAGAGGCTTCTGGGTCACTCTACTCCTGCCTGTGGCAGTGACAAAAACCCTGAGCAGTCGGGTCTAGGTTAATGAAGAGAGGCCTAGAAAGAATAGGGAGAAAAGGACAGAAGGATAGAGAACAGAGAAAGAGACAAACAGAGAAAGCACAAGGAAGACAGGAGTAGAGGAAGCAGCAGAGTCTTACTTGGTGCTCACCACACAAGCAACCAGCTCTTGAGGAAAATCTTGATCTTCCCAATTCTGCCACAAACTGGTTGAACGAGCCTAGCCAAGTTACTTCATGTCTCTGAGCCTTGGGATTCTTCTCAAAATGAGGATAATAACTGTAGTTGTCTACTTCATAGGGTAGTTAAGGGGATTAAGTGAGAATACACATAAAGCACTTAATAAACTGCTTGATACATGATAAACTCATCATCATTATCGATATTATTATTGTATCACCATCATCATCATATTTTCTCCAAAGGAAACTATGCTATGAGCTTTAACAGAGGCCAGAGGAGTAGGGTGGGGGGCTGGGGGGAATAGTACACATACTCCTTGATCCAGTGCTGCCCACATTCCTGCAAGAAAAATAAGCTCACCCTACTCCCACAGAAGCCTTTGTGGCATGGAGGCTTTCCTGGACCTTATAGGATTCTTCTGTTTATGCTAAGATATTTACCGGGTTCTGATGACTGAGGCAGAAGGTGAAGCAGGAAGCCATCAGCAGCCCAAGCAGCATTCCCAGAAGAGCCATCCTGGAAGGGGGCAGGCCCTGGGTAGCCATAGTTACAGACCTGAGGAATAAAACAAACAAACAAACAAAAAAAACCCCAGAAGGTCAACAGGAAGCTGCTGCCTGATCCCCCAGCAATGTGATTCCCAAGATGTCACTTGTTCAAAGGATAACATACATTTTCTGCATAGAGTTATCAAAGGTCTTCTACCACAGGATAAGATCTAAAGGAAGCCTCCATCTCCCATAACAAGTTCAGCCACTCATGGGCAGACACGCCTTAGTTGGAAGCATAGAGCCAAGCAGGACTCTTACAGGAGATACAAAGGTGTGGTTCCTTCCTTCCTCATTATCAACTTGTTGTCAGGTTGTAAAGGGTGGTACTGGCTATGACAGTGAGAAAAAGAAACTAACCGATTTATTTATGTGTGAACACACCTGGGCCCAAATTCTCCTAAGCCTTCATAATCATTCACTTCCAAACCATGCTCACTGTTATACCTGAAGAAAGATGCCATCAGTATCCCATCAACCAGCAAAGTTCAATATTCCCAAGCTACAAAGCCTTACACATCGCTTTTCAAATGGCCAATTTTGGGAGGCCAAGGGAAGGCCTGAAGCCCAGGCTCTAGTAGCTACAAAAATTAAAACAAAAGGATAAAAGAGTATCTCATGTTCATGATTAGAGACTTTTTTTTTTAAGATTTTATTTATTTATTTGACACAGAGAGAGAGAAAGATCACAAGTAGGCAGAGAGGCAGGCAGAGAGAGGGGGGGGAAGCAGGCTCCCCGCTGAGCAGAGAGCCCGACCCAGGGCTCCATCCCAGGACCCTGAGATCATGACCTGAGCCAAAGGCAGAGGCTTAACCCACTAAGCCACCCAGGCACCCCATGATTAGAGACTTAATACTGTTAAGATAACAATACTACCCAAAGCAATATGCAGACTCAATGCAATCTCTATCAAAATACCAATGTGGTTACAGAATAGAGAAATTCATCCTAAAATACATATGGAATTTCAAGGGATCCAGAACAATCAAAAAGATCTTGGAAAAAAAGAACAAAGTTGGAAGACCCATATTTCCTGATTTCAAAACTTACTACAAAGCTACAGTTATCACAACAGTATGGTACAGCCAATAAGGACAGAACATAAAGACCAATGGAACAAAACTGAGGACCCAGAAATAATTATGTATGGTCAACTTATTTTCAATAAGGGTTCCAATACCACTCCATGGGGAAAAAAGAGTCTCTTCAACAAACAGTTCTGAGACAAGTAAATAGCCACATACAAAAGATGGGATGGATTCTTCCTTTACACCACATACAAAACTTAACTCAAAATGGATCAAAGACTAAATTTAAGAGCTAAACTTTTAGAAGAGAACATACAGAAAATCTTCATAACCTTAGATTTGGCAGTAATTTCTTTCTTTTTTTTAAAGATTTTATTTATTTGATAGAGAGAGAGAGAGATCACAATTAGGCAGAGAGGCAGGTAGAGAGAGAGGTGGAAGCAGGCTCCCTGCTGTGGAGAGCCCGACGCGGGGCTCGATCCCAGGACCCTGGGATCATGACCTGAGCTGAAGGCAGAGGCTTAACCCACTGAGCCACCCAGGCGCCCCGGCAGTAATTTCTTAAAAAGGACACCCAAACCAAAGGTGATTAAAAAAATAAAGTAAACTGAACACCAGCGATATTTAAAAACCTTTATGCCTCAAAAGACATTATCAAGACTCCCTGATATGAGGAAGTTGAGAGGCAAAGTGGGGGGGGGGGGGTTTGAGGGGTAGGGAAGGAAAAAATGAAACAAGATGAGATTGGGAGGGAGACAAACCATAAGAGACTCTTAATCTCATAAAACAAACTGAGGGTTGGAGGGGGGTGTGTAGGGAGATGGTGGTTGGGTTATGGACATTGGGGAAGGTATGTACTATGGTGAGTGCTGTGAAGTGTGTAAACCGGGCGATTCACAGACCTGTACCCCTGGGGCTAATAATACGTTATATGTTAATTAAAAATTAATTAAAAATAAATAAATAAATAAATGACATAAAATGTATAAACATTAAAAAAAAAAAAGACCTTATCAAGAGAGTAAAAAGACAACCAAGAAAAGGGGAGAAAATACTTGCAAATCATCTGATAGGGTTTAATAACCAGAATATATCAACAAGTCCTACAATTCAACAACAACAACAAAAACAACCAAGCAACCCAAATTAAAAATAGCCAAAGGACTTGAACAGACATTTCTTTAAAGAAGATACACAAATGCCAATAAAGACATGAAAATATTTTCAACATCATTAATCATTAAGGAAATGCATATCAAAACCACATATTTACTACTTCACATCCACTATGGTGGCTGTATTTTTTTTTTTAAGATTTTATTTATTTGACAGAGAGAGAGATCACAAGTAGGCAGAGAGGCAGGCAGAGAGAGAGGAGGAAGCAGGCTCCCCGCTGAGCAGAGAGCCCGATGTGGGGCTCAATCCCAGGACCCTGAGATCATGACCTGAGCCGAAGGCACAGGCCCAACCCATTGAGTCATCCAGGTGCCCTGCATTTTTTTTTTTAAAGGAAAATAACCTATATTAACAAGGATGCAGACAAACTAGAACCCTTATACACCGCTGGTGGGAATGTAAAATGCTGTGGGACAAAGTTTGGTGGTCCCTCAAAAAGTAAAACACAGAATTACCTTATGATACAGTAATTCCACCCCGAGGTATTTATTCCACTCAACAGATCTGAAAACAGTGACTTGGATATTCCCAAGTGAATGTTCATAGCAGCATTATTCACAATAGCCCAAAGGTGGAAACAACCCCAATATCCATCAAGAGTGGAGTTTTTAAAATATTGTATATACACACTTATGGAATATTATTCGGTCATAAGAAGAATGAAATTCTGATACATGCCTCAACATGAATCAACCTTGAAAAAATTATATGCCAAGTGAAGTAAGTTAGACACAAAAGAAAAGATATTGTTATGAATCTACTTAAATGAATTCTCTTCAACACGCAAATTCAGAGAGACAGAAAGTAGATTACGGGTTACCAGGGGAGTTACTGCTTAATGGGTTTCTCGGTGAAACAATTTTGGTCAGTACACTAGAGTGGCAGTCAAGAGAACTTAATCCAAATTGCTGAATCACTATATATACACTATATACCTGAAGTTAGTATTACACTGTATATTCACTAACTAGAATTTAAATAAAACATGAAAAAAATGAAGAGAAACCCATGCACTTTAAAAAAATTGGCAAATGACCTAGGAAAGAAGGGCAAAAAGAAAAAAATAAAACAAGCTAAAAATTTTTAAGAAGCCTTAGATAAAGTCAGAACATGTCAGCATTAGTCCAGACCCTTATAAAAGGTTTGCATGTTGGTCACTCAGCCCTAATACACCTTTTTAGGCTGTTTACTCAACAGAGGCTTAACTGTGTTCATTATAGGGGAACATCTCTGAAGAGTATGGTGTTTACCTTTTCTCCTTGCTATTCCTGCCATATTCTGCATTCCACCTCAGGAAACTGGTCCTATAACAGGATTGCAGTGGGACCCAAAGCCCTGTCTGAACCCATTCTCAGCAGTTATTACCCCTTGCTCAGCCCACACCTTCTCAGCCACCGACGGAAACTTTCCCTAAGGACATCTGGAGCCGTAAAGGAAAACAGCCCTGCTGGACTGGCACTGTGCTAAAAAAGCATAGCCAAATGGAAAAGCAAAGGCTTGGGCACTAAAAATAGCTGCTACACTCACCCAGCAGCAAAAGCCTTTGCTTTCTGCCAGCTTCTCCCCTCTTTTTTCGTCGACAAAATGGAACGGCAGAGTGCCACGAGCTTTCCCCAGCAACAAAGTTCCCTGGGGCACCAATCACACGGAAAGACAGGGAGTGAGTTCACAACACAGCATTAGGTTCTGGACAGGTACCTGACTGTGCCTGGGTTGGGGGGATCTCTTGGCGGGGGCGGGGGGTGGCAGCCTGAGTGAGGATGAACAAGGAGCAGAGGCTTCCACATCAGGACTGAAAAGGCTGGAAAGGCCCAGGGGGATGGGTCCCGAGAACACACAATGTTCCCTAGAGATTTTCCTCTAATGCCCCATACCTTTCTTAATCCACAGGCTTGCCTGTGGGGAAAAGGAGAATCAAAAACGGGAACGGGGTGCATTACTGGGAAATATGCCATAAGAGAAAACAAAGACTATCCCAAAGCCACAGATTTCCCTCCCTGCATGAAGATTAGTGTTCATCTGTACATGAATGGACACACACACAGTTAAACACTCCCTTCTCACAGCCAGGGATAAATACTGGAATTGATGTTGGAGGAAAAGATGAAGAGGAAGAGATAAATGAGAATGAATTAGTCAAGGACAAAGAAGACAAATGAGCAGCAGGAAGAAATACAGAAGAGACTGAGGCAAAAGAGGTTGGGGGCAGCTGATACACAGCAGCTTCCCTACCTCCTGGAGTCGGGGGAGGGGGGGCAGCAAGAGAAATGGCAGCTCTCACGGGGCTCCCAGCTGCCTCCATCTCCTGCACACACACTAACGCCCTCAGATGCATTGTATGCCAATACTAAGGATGAGCAATCGATTTGCAAATAGATCCTTCATCTCCCCCCCCCCCCAATAATTCCACATGGACGGCACACCTGACCTATTTATTGCCTCCATATATTTCTCCATGAAACACAGGGAGAGAGAGAACATGTTGCAGGAAGGAGGTGCCAGGAGACAGAGCTAGGAGAAGTGAGGCTGGGAGAAAGGAATGAGACAGCTTCCCAGGCTTTGCAGGGATACCCTAAAGAGCAAGTGCAACACAGAGACATGGGGAATGGTGTCCTGCGTCCTGCTGAGGCCTGGCCTGTAGCCATGTCAACCTGGGCTTGGGCCTTATTCAAGTAGCAGCAGGTGGAGAACATGCAGGCACAGTTTTCTCTGGGCTTTATGCTCAGAGTACAGTGGGGGGAGGGTGGGGGGTGGGTGGAAAGATAGAAAGAAGAAGTGGCACACAGCTATGTTTTACCAGGACAGCTCACAACACAACCAGGGACTTAGGCAGCAACAGCAGCAGCAAGAGAACACCTCAGTACACTGATATTAAGTAAAGCCAAAGCCATGGCGCCCCTTTGAGGCATAGCTGGCACACCCGGCCTGCAGTTAATGCCCTTTCCAAACCTTCCCAAAACCCACTAACCCTGGATTTGCTTGATCACCTAGCCCTGCACATACTATAAAACAAATCTTCCCATCATCCTTGGCTCTCCCTTGAGCACAGAGCAACATCTTTACATTTACAATCTTCTTCTGACTTAAACCACCACCACTCAATCTGGGAAAGGAAACACATTTCAATGTTCTACCAATAACTCTTTCCTTAGGTATCCTTGGGCTTTGAGACAAAAAAGATAATTAGGACTTGAAATGCCCATTTTTTTCCTATCAAAACTGGCCATCTGTAGGCTGCACCTCTACTTTAATAGAGGTTGGATGCTCTTAGCAATCTATATTTTCAGCTGACTGTACTATACAGCTTATGGGAGCAGATGTTTGGGGCAAGGGTGGGAGGAGGCCTTTGGACTCACCAGCCCTGCCTCTCTCGGTGCCTCATGTCCTTTATCCCATTCAGACAGAACTGGGGGAAAGGACTAGGCACTGGATAAAAAGAAAATAAAAATTTTATTAGCACCACACTCTAACCAACTGAGCTAACCGGCCGCCTTAAGAAAATAAAAGTTTTAAAAAACCAACCATTCATTATCCCACAACTTTTATCTTCTCCAAAAGCAAGAAAACAAAAGAATGTGATGAGGATGGCAAAGAGCCAACAGAGGAAGGCGAGGTGGGACTGCTGGATCTCTGAAAGTGTCTTACATGGCTGGCTGGCCCCACGGACAGTGGCTGCTCTCGTCTCAGGGCTAGAACACAAAGAGAACAGGAAAAGGTCAAAAATGTCCTGGGCAGACAGAACCACCTCAGCAAGCTATCTGGGAGCACTCTGAACCCCGTCTCAGAAAATGCTCATAGTCTTAACCTACAGTGTATGTCCATGTATTTATTTCCCCAAATCTAAAAGAGAAAGGGCAAGAATTCCCACTTCCATCTTAAAAGAAAGAAACTGAAGCAAAGAGATGAAAACACTGGATAGAAAGTATAATACATGAATTTAAAAGCAGAATGACCTAAGGCCAGTTCTTAGCTCTGTCAATTCCTAGCTATGTGATCTTGACACTATAATAGGCCTCAGTTTCTTAATCTGTAAAATGGGTATAATAAGAGCTCCCACTTCAAAGAGTGTTATAGAGGATTAAATAAATATATGGAAAGTGCTTAATAAAGCATCTGGTACCTACTTAACATTAGAGTAGGGATGATGACTAGCTCTTGGACCTACACAGGCCATCAGGGCCAGGACAGGCGCCCTGGAACCACTCTCCAGAACTCTGCCTTCTTCAGGATCTACACATCCTTTAGCTGACCCTATACCTCAAACTTCAGGACCAAAGCCTTTTGTTGGGTATCTACTCCCAGAAGGTGAAAGAAACAGATGTTATAGGACAACTCCCCCCTCCTCCTCTCCGCACCCCCCCTCCAAAAACGGAGCGATGAAAGCCAGTTTTCTGCTGAGTCCCTAAGCAGACCCAGAGCACTCAGTACTCTTCCCAGTATACAAGTGTCCAGAGAGACAGGCCACCTTCACATAGAACTGCTGGCTGCAGAAACAGCTGTGAAACAACCTTCTGCTTTCCAGACTGAAGGTTAGAGGATGAGCTCTTCCTACAGACACACGTTCATTACTATTTAAGGGCTGTACAAACTGATAGACACACACACAGAGTCACTCACCTCTACACAAACAGAAACTTGCTGCCTAATTTGAGCAAATATGAACCTGAAGAAACAAAGCAAAAAGGACACTGAAAGGACAGTCCTGACAAGAGAAAACAATGTGCAAAAGCTTAGGAAAAGAAATGGGTTTTTAAAGAAAAATTTAAAGGACAGGAGAAGTAAGTCTGGAACAGTCAAGCAAACAGCCTCTTTCCCCCTAAGACATAAACTAAATAGAAAGTCAGGAGGTAAACAGCAATTAAATCCAAAGAGCCTTTGGACAGCAAAAGAAAAATGGCTTCCAATCCCAGCCCAGCCCAGGTAACTGGCTGGGAGGCTGAACAGGGAATATCCTTAACCACTGACCATTTGCGTAAATGGGGACAATATCTGTCCCCAATATTGAAGTCATGCCTAGGGCCAAGCAAACAGAGATTGCTCTCAACAGACCCAAGGTACCCAAGAAGGAAAGTGATTGGAGGAGGCTACTGGAGGAAGGAGGTTCACAAAAGACCTAAGCTTCTGCCTCAACAGAATGTTACAAAGCCAAAATCCATTCATGGAGCCTTCAAAAAAGAGCCCAGCAGAGCCCTTTCCAGTAGCAATGTAAGGACAGGTACTGGCCCCACCAGAGAGTACATGGAACCAAGAAGGACTCCAGAAGCCCAGGGAGAACTAGAACAACATGGAATGGGATGAAATAGGAAGAAAGCATTCCTGATCCCATCTCAATACTCTGTACTCCAAAAGCTGAGGAACATGACCAATCCCATTCCTATTCCAGTAGGGGAGAAAACAGATCTTCAAGAGGGTAGCTAAGCACATTAGCAAAAAACTGCAATCTCACAGACAAAAGACAGTGACATCAGCTGAAAGAAACCAAGTGACAAAAAAGAGACCAAAACCAAAAGGGACAAAGCAAATAGAAGCCGAGCCTAGCCCCCTCCAGACCTATGCTACTCAACCACAGCCTTCAATAAATCTGAATGCTAGAAGGGAATTTAAGATTCAATCTTCATTAGATCTGCTGAAGACCTACAAGACATAGCAGGCACTCACTCACTACATGAAGAATAACCAGGGGACACTTGGGTGGCTCAGTTGGTTAAGTGTCTGCCTTCTGCTCAGGTCATGATCCCAGGATCTTGGGATCCAGTCCCACATCAGGCTCCTTCTCCCTCTGCCTGCCATTCCCCCTCCTTGTGTGCATGCTCTCCCTCTTTGACAAAAACAGTCTTTAAAAAAAAAAAAAAAAAAGATAACCAGGGTTCAATGCCTTTAGGCCTGAAGCTTGTCAGTAGATCCAGGAAAGCTCTGCTCTGGCAACTTCACACCTACCAAAGACAAAGAGGTACAGAGGCCAGGGCAGGGTCAGAACTTCGGTGTCATAACCACAGAGATAATAAGCAAAGAAACAAGAATAGAGTCCCTGTCTTAGAGAGAAACCTGGAGGGATAGGAACAACGAGCAAGAACAATCTTCACACGATGGCTGGAGTTTAAGAAGAAAGCAAAGCAAGCAACATTATCAAACAAGGAACAAAAACAATAGTGCAGAATCAAACAGGTCAACAGAGGAGAGAACCCTGAGAAATTCAAGTTATAGGCAACAATGTCAAGAGATCAGAATGAGGATATAAAAGGCCACTGGATTTGGCAATGAGGCAGCCAGAGGGCCCTGCAAAAGAGGGCACATGTGAGAAGAAATAGAGGCACATAAGTAAAATCCTCTGAAAGCTTGAGTGAGCCCACTGAAGTCTGGAGATTTGGGGCCACTTCTGTAAATCCAATTTTTTCAGTATTGTCACTCAAGTCTTAATGATAACAGAGAAAAAATTGACTCCAATGGTCAGATCCTACAGATGGATCCTCTAATGCCATAGAAAGGTTCTTAACGGTGGTGTAGAACTACCTTCTCTAACACACAAATCCTCAGGATAATGATAGGCACAGTCACACCGGCAAAAGAAGGGGGCAGGGAAGCAAACCATCAAGAACAAACTCCCATTAGACACAACTCCACCTTCTCTTAGCTCTCGGCCTTGCCTCAGACTGCTCAGAAGCTTTAGTCCTGGTACTTTGTAATATGGGATGGAGAGAAATACCTCAGTAACACCAAATCCCCTAGGATTCAAATGCACTATCTGGGCCGCCCACAGGGAAATAAATTCTGTCTCACAGTAATCATAGTCAGTGTTTATAAAGCACTTGCTATGTTCCAAGCAAAGTTCTAAGCTCATTCACTCTTCTCAACAACTCTCTGATAGGGTTCTAATATGCTCCTCAGTCTGCCTATGAAGGGACTAAAAATTCAGAAAGGTTAAATAATTTGCCCAAGATGATGCAGCCAGAGAGTAGTAGTCAAGAATCAAAGCCAGTTGACCCAGAACCCATCCTCTTTCCACAGGCCATGCTGCCTTTCCAGTGGCCTATGAATCAGCCACAGAAATTGGACTCATTTTACTTATTCTACAACAGTGTGAATACAAAGGCACACATTTTGTGTTAGGAGAAAAAATTTTAAATGAGCTTACTGGGGCCCTCTTGTGGAAAGACCCACCTCTACCATGTCCAAGCTTCTCTCTCTCTCTCTCTCTCTCTCTCTCTCTCTCTCACACACACACACACACACACACAGTAAGTTTTGATTGGTGAATGCCCTTGGCACAGACCAGCCAACATATGAGGCACAGACATTCAAGAGGAAGAACACCTTTAACTCATGTTGCAACCAGATCACTGGCACTCTGTGTGGTTTGACCTCTTAAACTCCCATTATGTAGGGTTTCCAACTGAACAGGAAGGACAAATATTGTTGCTCTCCAACCCCACACACTCCCTTCATGTATACCCAACTGTCTGCCAAGAACTCGGCAGAGGGGAGGGGCAACTATATTGGCCAAGATGATATCCAAGCTCATTTCCATCTACTCTGTGATCATGACATCCCCATTCTGCATGTAGGGAACACTGAGGACAGGATCACCTCTTCATGGCAGAAGAAAATGGAGCCCAAAAAGGTGACTGTCATTTGCCGAAGCACACCAGTAAGTGACCAGGTGAGTTAGAGAAATATCCCAGACCAGCTCATTGTATTTCCCCTAGGCCCTAGATGACAAACTCCCAGCAAAGAGTGGGCAAGGAGACCTACTCCTTATACTTGCTCCCTGACCCTGCCTGAGGTCCTAAGAGTGATGGGCCTGTGTCTGATAAAAGCAAGGGGTACTAGAAGCTCTACTCTACCCCATCTCCACTCTGATGTAATGAAAAGAATGTGGGCTCTGGATTTTGACCCAGGTCTCCTGGACTTGTTGCAGGACTTTGAACTAGCTGCTTAACCTCTCCAGGTTTCAATTCCTTCGTCTACTAAAGGACTTGACAGTAACCACTTTACTTTGTAGAATGGCTGTCAGTATTAAGTGAGATGTTATGAAGAAGCATACAGCACAGTGCCTGACACTAAGTAAGGGCTCAAGAAGCTTGTAGCTCTCATTAACAACTATTCTGAGAGAAAATTCCAAGCCAAGGATAGGATAAACAAAAGCAGTGAGAGCTTCATTCTCTTACAGAATTGTCTTGTGTTCTAACAGCCAAGTCTCTCCTTGGAATTCAGTTTCCCTGAGCCATCTGGACTACACTCTAGGTGGCTACATAGGCACTTCCATGGAAACCTGAGCACTGCTGGCTGGATCTGCATCAGTGTCCACTAAAGAAATGACTGAGAATGGCCATTTCAGGGGTGCCTGAGTGGCTCAGGTGGTTAAGTGACTGCCTTCAGCTCAGGTCATAATCCCAGGGTCCTGGGACTGAACCCCACATCAAGCAGGGAGCCTCCTTCTCCCTCTTCCTCTGCCTACCGCTCCCCTTTGCTTGTGCTGTCAAATAAATAAATAAAATCTTTAAAAAAAAAAAAAAAAGAATGGTCACTTACTGGTGACTCAGTCCTGTCTCCAAACTCCAATACCTCTAAGGGGACAATAGAGAAGACAGGAACAGCTGGGCCGAATTCAGCAGACCTAAACTATTTGGACCACCCTAGATAGGGTCAGCTGGCATCCAGAGAGTAAGGCACCAGGTCCTCCCTCTTCCCTCTCCTTTAAAATAATAAATGGATCTCCTGATAGTAAGCACAATGGGTTTTCTCTATAGCCTGCTCTCAAAGAAAACCAGGGACTTTCACACATTCATCCATATACAACCTGAGGCAGAATCGGAGTTCATCTTTCCTTTCCCTGCTGCCTCCAAGCTTCCAGAGAAGGTCAAGTCTTCTTAGTGAAATGATAAGGGGAAGGAAGGTACAACTCCCTGTCCATAACTCTAAAAGGACCATCTGCAAATCCGTAAGTACACCAACCCTTATTCTATGCTAGCCATTCTGGCACTTTGGATTATAGGCATTCAGCACTCCACTCTAGAAACAGGTACCTCACAAAGATATTTTACCATTATCCTCAGTCTCCGGAACACACTGAGCACCGTATCACAGAACCAGACATACTATAGAACAGAACAACATGCTACAGGTACAGAACACTGAGCACCATACTACAGAACCATCACTCTCCTCAGGTAGTTGATGCCCCATTCACCATTAGTGGGTAACATAACCCTTCCACAAATGAGTTTCAGATGGTACAATCATCAAAAAGAAAGCCCTCTTAAAAAATACGGAACAAGAAAATGTATACTGTTCTAAACAACTTGAGACACAATTACAACTTCAATATGATGAGAGGAGCAACAATTAGGTTCTTCCTTAAGCTAATTCAGGAGCCCGAAGAAAACAGCATTAACTTACAGAAAAAATTAGTACAGCATGAGGACAGGTCACCAAGCATGGAACTCACTACTACCATGTTGGCAATGACTCGGTCTTCCAGGTAAATCAGCAACTGAAACATCATATTTTATTTTTAACATGCCTTAGAGTCCAAGACTATTTATAATCCCAGATCCTTAAAAACTTGAAAGAGGGATGAATTTTAAAATGTACACATTTACATACGTGGGCAGAAACACAAAAATCAGATGCCTCTCAATACAGCTCTGGGAGCCAGAACTCACGGCTTGCACAATCCCACCTAACACCCAAAGAAAAACCGGGCGCCTTCTCCAAGAGATGGTGGGAGGCTGGGTAGGTAGCCAAGAAACAAAGAAACCTAAACTCAGCACTTGGCAGGACCATTAAGGAGCAGAGGATTTTAAATGCATTGTTTCTGACTCTAAATATGTCTACATTTATTACCAATTTGGGATCAGAAACCACATTTAGTTCTGCCGTGACCATGCACTAAAAATATTAAGCAGAGTATTGCCTAGGAAACAGTCTTCCCCGCTGCGACAGCCCCATTTCAGAGTCGACTCTGCCATTGTCCCAGGGCTCCCCATCCTGGGCTTCACAAGCAGAAATGCCCCTGTCCTGCCAAGGTCTCACTTTGTTTTTAGAAAGCAATGATAGGAGCCGGAGCTGGGGACTACACAACCTTGCCATCCTAAGGCTGTTACATGCCCAATGAAATTCCATTTCATGGGCCTTTAATAACTAGACCCTAGATTAGGAGCTCCATAAGGAAGGAATAATTGTCCACTGCTGTATCTCCACTGCCCAACACTGTGCCTGGCACTCAAAAGTACCTGTTGATGGAATAAAATCAACAATCTAAAAAGGGGTCATCTGGAGGCACCCGGGTGGCTCAGCTGGTTAGGCGGCTGCCTTTGGTTCAGGTTGTGATTCCAGCATCCTGGGATCTAGCCCCATATTGGGCTCCCTGCTCAAAGAGGAGTCTGCTTCTCCCTCCCCCAGCCCTTGTGCTTTCGCTTGCTCTTGCTCTTTTTCTCTCTCCTCCTCTCAAATAAATAAATATATATATCTTTTTTTTTTTTTTTTTAATTTAAAAGGGGTTATCTGGAGCGCCTGGGTGGCTCAGTTGGTACACATGTGACTTTGGCTCAAGTCAGGGTACTGGGATGGAGCCCTGCGTCCAGCTCCCTGCTCAGCGAGCAGTCGCTCGTCCCTCTCCCTCAGCTAGTACACACTTCCTTTCTCTCTCTTGCTCTATCTCTGTCAAATAAGTAAAATCTTAAAAGGGGGGTAGGTCATCTGGAACAGCACAATGGAAAACAGTGTTGTCATTAAAACAGATGAAAACAATTTTAAATAAGTGAACGTATGGACAGTGATGATACAGGAAAACAGATACATATTTTTAAGCAGAAGCAGAACATAACAGCACACGTGTATGAAATACTACTTTGAAAAATAGTATGTGTGACCACCTGTAAGATCAGATATGAAATTAGAATTATGAGAAGCTATGCTCAATGGAGTCTTTCTTCCTGAAACGTTAGCTGTGTGAGAAAACATTTAAAATAAATACTATTTTCAGGGCGCCTGGGTGGCTCAATTGGTTAAGTATCTGACTCTCGGTTTCAGCTCAGGCCAGGATCTCATGGGTAGTGAAACTGAGCCTGACATCCAGCTCCACACTCAGCAGGCAGTCTACTTAAAGATTCTCTCCCTCTGTCCCTCCCCCCACTTGCATGTGCATGTGTGTGTGTGTGTGTGTGTTCTCTCTCTCTCTCTCTCTCTCTCTCTCAAATCAGTAAATCTTTAAAAAATAAATATTATCTTCAACATGGAATCCACTCCCTTGTCTGTTGACTTGATTTGGTCCTTGGAATGGCTCAGAGGCCTTGCTCTTGTCTGGCAAGCCCAAGAATAGATCATCCATTTATCAGCCCAAAGAAAAAGTACAAGGGCAAAGCTGCAATCTTCAAGTCCAACTTATCAACTTCACCCTGTTTGCCAGAGTACCTGCCAGTGTGCATCATCAGTATGAATGGCTCACTAGACAGGTGGTCAAGATGGAGGTGTTAAGACAAAAGAGTATGTAAAAGATGACCCGGCCCAGCTTTAAGGCCAGAGTTTCAAATAAGGACCATAATGCCACACAGCCCAGGGCCTTCTAAGCCAGCAAAGTTACTGTTCAGAGAGGTAACAGTATACCAATCCTTCCAAATATTTAAAAAAAAAAAAAAAAAGAAAAGAAAAAGAAAGAAAGAAAAGGGAACACTGAGTCCTCGGAGTCTAGATCGTGACACCAAAGCAAGAAAAGGACACTACAAGAAAACTACAGACCAATATGAATATACATGCGAATATCCTCAAAAGATTCCCAGCAAGCCAAACTGAGCACCCTACTAAAAAGGACTGTATAACATGATTGAGTGGTATTTATCCCAGGAATAAAAGGGTGGCTCAGCAAGTAAAATTAATCCATTTACTACATGCTGATAGAATAAGGGGCGGGGGGGACCCAAAACCATGATCATCTCAATTGATACCCAGAAAGCATTTAACAAAATCCAATATTCTTCCATAAACACTCAAACCAGGAAGAGAGCTTTACCATGATATAGGTCATATATGAAGATGATAATGTATGAAGAACCCACAGCTAACATCAATGATGAAAAGTTGAAAGTTTTTTCCAAGATTAGGAACAATGTAAGGATGCCTGCTTGTGTCAGTTATATTTGACATTATTTTTTTTTTTTAAGATTTTATTTATTTGGCAGAGAGAGAGAAGGAGAATGAGCGAGCACAGGCAGACAGAGGCAGAGGGAGAAGCAGGCTCCCCGCCGAGCAAGGAGCCCGATGTGGGACTCGATCCCAGGACGCTGGGATCATGACCTGAGCCGAAGGCAGCCGCTTAACCAACTGAGCCACCCAGGCGTCCCCAGTTATATTTGACATTAATACTGAAAGTTCTAGCCAGAACAATTAGGCAAGAAAAATAAAATGTATCCATATTGGAAAGGAAGAAACAAAACTATCTCTATTCACAGATGACATAAACTTGTACGTAGAGAACCTTGAAGAATCTACAAGAAACCTGCTGGAGCTAATAAGCAAAGCTGCAGGGACAAAAATCAATACTCAAAAATCAGTTGTGGGAACGCCTGGATGGCTCAGTTGGTTAAGCGGCTGCCTTCAGCTCAGGTCATGATCCCAGCGTCCTGGAATCGAGTCCCACATCAGGCTCCTTGCTCGGCAGGGAGCCTGCTTCTCCCTCTGCCTCTGCCTGCCTGTGCTTGCTCTCTCACTCTCCCTCTCTCTCTGATAAATAAATTTTTTAAAAAATCAGTTGTGTTTCTACACTTTAGCAAAAGAGATTCCAAAAGGGAAATTAAGAAAACAATTCCATTTCAAATAACATTAAAGGGTGCCTGGGTGGCTCAGTGGGTTAAAGCCTCTGCCTTCGGCTCAGGTCATGATCCCAGGGTGCTGGGATTGAGCCCCACATCGGGCTCTCTGCTCAGTGGAGCCTGCTTCCCCATCTCTCTCTCTCTGCCTGGGTGTCTGCTTTACCCTCATACTCTCCCTCTCTGTGCTCTCGCTTTCTCTCTCTCTTAAATAAATAAATAGGAATAAATTTAACCAAAGAAGAAATACTTTAACCAAATGAAAAAACTTGTACACTGGAAACTACAAAACACAGCTAAAAGAAATTAAAGACAGCCTAAATAAATGCAAAGATGTTCTGGGTGGATTGGAAGACGTAATATTGTCAAAATGACAATACTACCCAAAACAATCTACAGATTCAATGCAATCTCTGTCAAAATCCCCACAGCATTTTTCAAGGAAATGGAAAAACCGATAAAATTCTTATGGAATCTTTAAAGATTTATTTATTTATTTATTTGACAGACAGAGATCACAAATAGGCAGAGAGGCAGGCAGACAGAGAGGAGGAAGCAGGCTCCCCGCTGAGCAGAGAGCCCGATGCGGGGCTCAATCCCAGGACCCTGGGATCATGACCTGAGCCGAAGGCAGAGGCTTTAACCCACTGAGCCACCCAGGTGCCCCTCTTATGGAATCTTTAAAAGGAAGAACCAAGTGGGAGGATTCACATAGGCTGACTTCGAAACTGGACCACAAAGCTAACAGAAACAAAACAACATGGTACTGACATAAAAGTAAACACATACTCTCCCATCTACAGTCAGTGATTTTTGAGCCACCACGTGCCCCACAGTCAGGGTGTCACTGACTAAGAATGGATTAAAGTCCTACATTTAACAGGAAAACTATAAAACATAAGGGCAAAGCTTTGTGATCCTGGATTAGGCAAAAACTTTTTTTTTTTTAAGATATTTATTTATTTATTTATTTGACAGAGATCACAGATAGGCAGAGGGACAGGCAGAAGAGAGAGAAAGATGAGGAAGCAGGCTCCCTGTGGAGCAGAGAGCCCGATGTGGGGCTCGATCCCAGCACCCTGGGATCATGACCTGAGCCAGAGGCAGAGGCTTTAACCCACTGAGCCACCCAGGCACCCCTGGGCAAAAACTTCTTAAATACGACACTAAAACCACAAACAATAAAAGAGAAAACATATAAACTGGATTCCATCAAATTTTTAAAACTTTTGTGCCTCAACACTAGCAATAAAATGAAAAGAAAACCCATAGAATGGGAGCAAGTATTTGCAAATCACATATCTGATAAGGGTTTAATTTCCACAGTATAGGGGCGCCTGGGTGTCTCAGTTGGTAAAGCGTCTGCATTTGGCTCAGGTCATGATCCCAGGACCCCACATCAGGCT
>PISX010006671.1:0-95170 GCA_004024625.1 Mellivora capensis | reverse complement strand
TATAAACATTGGGGTACAGATGGCCCTTCTTTTCACCACATCTGTATCTTTGGGGTAAATACCCAGTAGCACAATTGCAGGGTCATAGGGAAGCTCTATTTTTAACTTCTTGAGGAATCTCCACACTGTTCTCCAAAGTGGCTGCACCAACTTGCATTCCCACCAACAGTGTAAAAGGGTTCCCCTTTCTCCACATCTTCTCCAACACACGTTGTTTCCTGTCTTGCTAATTTTGGCCATTCTAACTGGTGTGAGGTGGTATCTCAATGTGGTTTTAATTTGAATCTCCCTGATGGCTAGTGATGATGAACATTTTTTCATGTGTCTGATAGACGTTTGTATGTCTTCATTGGAGAAATGTCTGTTCATATCTTCTGCCCATTTTTTGATATGATTATCTGTTTTGCATGTGTTGAGTTTGAGAAGTTCTTTATAGATCCTGGATATAAACCTTTTGTCTGTACTGTCATTTGCAAATATCTTCTCCCATTCCGTGGATTGCCTCTTTGTTTTGTTGACTGCCTCCTTTGCTGTGCAGAAGTTTTTGATCTTGATGAAGTACCAAAAGTTCTTTTTTGCTTTTGTTTCCTTTGTCTTTGGAGACATATCTTGAAAGAAGTTGCTTTGGCTGATATCAAAGAGGATACTGCCTATGTTCTCCTCTAGGATTCTGATGGATTCCTGTCTCACATTGAGGTCCTTTATCTATTTCGAGTTTATCTTTGTGTACGGTGTAAGAGAATGGTCGAGTTTCATTCTTCTACATATAGCTGTCCAATTTTCCCAGCACCATTTATTGAAGAGACTGTCTTTTTTCCACTGTATATTTTTTTCCTGCTTTGTCAAAGATTATTTGACCATAGAGTTGAGGGTCCATATCTGGGCTCTCTACTCTGTTCCATTGGTCTATGTGTCTGTTTTGAAAGTAAAGGGATGGAGAAACATCTTTTATGCCAGTGGGCCTCAAAAGAAGGCCAGGGTAGCGATTCTCATATCAGATAAATTAGATTTTAAACTAAAGACTGTAGTCATAGATACAGAAGGACACTACATCATTCTTAAAGGGACTATCCACCAAGATGATCTAACAATTGTAAATATCTATGCCCCCAATATGGGAGCAACAAATTACGTAAGAAAACTATTAATCAAGATAAAGAGTCATATTGATATGAATACATTGATAGTAGGAGATCTTATCATGTCTCTCTCAGTAATAGACAGATCATCCATGCAGAAAATCAATAAAGAAACAAAAGTATTGAATGACACATTGGACCAGATGGACCTCATAGATATATACAGAATATTCCACCCTAAAACAACAGAATACTCATTCTTCTCAAGTGCACATGGAACCTTTTCCAGAATAGACCACATACTGGGTCACAAATCAGGACTCAACTGATACCAAAAGATTGAGATTATTCCTTGCATATTCTCAGATCACAATGCTTTGAAACTGGAGCTCAACCACAAGGAAAAGTTTGGAAGGACTTCAAACACCTGGAAGCTAAAGACCACCTTGCTTAAGAATGCTTGGATCAACCAGGAGATCAAAGAAGAACTTAAACAATTCATGGAAACCAATGAGAATGAAGACACTTTGGTCCAAAACCTATGGGATACAGCAAAGGCGGTCCTGAGGGGGAAATACATAGCCATCCAAGCCTCCCTCAAAAAAATTGAAAAATCCAGAATACAAAAGCTGTCTCTACACCTTATAGAACTGGAGAATCAACAACAAATTAAACCAACTCCACGCACAAGAAGGGAAATAATCAAGGTTAGAGCAGAGATGAATGAGGTAGAAACTAGAGATACAGTAGAACGTATCAATGAAACTAGAAGCTGGTTTTTTGAAAGAATCAATAAGATAGATAAACCACTGGCCACACTAATCCAAAAGCAATTTCTAAAATACTCTTATTCCCAGTGGTTGCACTCTTTAGAACCATTGTTTTATACTGCTTCTGCAGGAATTACATCTATACCTCTAACATATCCTTTCTCCTTTACAATTTATTTTTTAAAAGGTGACAACTATACTTTCCAAAAAGACATATTAAAAACAGACATGATAAACTGAAGAGATATGAGAAAACTAGTTTTGGGACCAAAGCAGATCAAACTCCTCCAGGTGTAAAAGAGATTGATGTGAGGGCGGAGTTCTTGGTAATTAGGAAGAGGTTCTTTGTGGGCTGATCTTTACCCATTAATGCAGGAAAGAAGGAATGCTTCTTTTTCCCTATAAGCCTAATGAGATAAAATCAAGAAGACCACTTTAAAAGTTTCTACTTGAATTCACCAAAGTTACTGTAACATAGTGGGATGGTGACCAACACGCCAAAAAAAAAAAAAAAAAAAAATATATATATATATATATATACACACACACACACGTATATACAAACATACATATATGTCAGAAAATATGTGTAAATAGATAAATATATATAGTATATTTTATATATTATAAAATATATAAATATATATATATATATATAATTTTTAGAAATAGAGGGCTATCTCATTGATGGCAATAGAGTGGAGAGCTGCCTCTAGGAAAAGAAATCAGCTTCTACTGACATTTCCAGGTGTGCACTGTTCATCTCAACGACTGAAATACAAACTACTAAAGGTAGAGATTTTTTTTTTTCATTACTAAAGCTCTGCCATCCAAAGTATTGCCTAGAAAACAGCAAGTGTGGGGCGCATGGGTGGCTCAGTGGGTTAACGCCACTGCCTTCGGCTCAGGTCATGATCTTGGGGTCTTGGGATTGAGCCCCGCATCGGGCTCTCTTCTCTGCAGGGAGCCTGCTTCCTCCTCTCTCTGCCTGCCTCTCTGCCTACTTGTGATCTCTGTCTGTCAAATAAATTTAAAAAATCTTAAAAAAAAAATAAATAAAATCTTAAAAGAAAAACAGCAAGTGTCAATAAATATTTTGAATGACTAAAGGAATAAATGAGTGATATGTAGGATAGTGATGACACCCTGTGTAGATGATGTGTCATTTATCATTTGTCAGGCTAGAGACACAGGAACAATAGCATAGGTAGAGGAGTGGAAGAAGAAAGATGGCTATAGGATTGGGAATATTAAGTTTAGGTCTAGAGAACGTCCAAATTTAGGTGCCCAGTAGGCTTTTGGATATGTGTGTCTAGATTTTAGGAGAGACATTTAGGAGAACCACTAGATCAAAACAAAAAATAAAACAAAACAAAAGGAACTGGATATCAATGTCATATAACATTACAGTACACATCATAGGCTGTCAGAAAGAATACTTATAGTAGGTTTGAGATTACCTCATTGCCTATTGCATTCTGGGGCAGGGCAGATATGGTAGCAGAATAGCCCATCAAATTTAGACTATGGGCTTATAGAAGGCATGATTCAGGAGCCATCAACTCTTCTGGAATGACCAAAGACTATCCAGTGTTAGTTGTTACAGAAGTATAAATTGGCAAAGTATTTGAAGATAATCTGTCAAGAGGGAGAGAAGTTACTGGGCAGTAGCTTGCAAAGGAAGGATTTTTTTTTCAATTTTGCTTTTAAGATGGCAGTAAAAACGGGGCACCTGGGTGGCTCAGTGAGTTAAAGCCTCTGCCTTTGGCTCAGGTCATGATCCCAGGGTCCTGGGATTGAGCCCCACATAGGGCTCTCTGCTCAACAGGGAGCCTGCTTCCTCCTCTCTCTCTGCCTGCCTCTCTGCCTACTTGTGCTATCTGTCAAATAAATAAATAATTTTTTTTTTAAATTAAAGAAAAGATGGCCGTAAAAACAACATATTTGTATACCAATGGAGATTATCCTATCTAATGCAAAATAATAATTATGGAGAAGGAGGGAAATTTTATTTCTAGACAAGAGGATGGGAACTTCTGCAACAACCAAGGAATTGCCTCTGCAGTGTGTTGGATAATTCCTCTTTGGTAATGAGAAGAAAGGCATAGCATATGGGTGAGAATCTGGTACATTCAAGGTCTATTCGTTCTATTTCTAAAATGTGACCTCTCTCCAGTCTCTCATAGAGATCCTGTAATAACTGGGTGCTTATTTTATCCCTCTATTCCTATCAATACCACTCACACATTCACTGAATATTCATTTAAATATTTACTTAAGGCTGATTTGCATGCCACTTTCCTGCTTTGCTGTGCCACATCTATCATTTTTGGATGATACTCTGCCATTTTAGAACACTCCTCTTTCAGCTCTCAATTCACACTTAATAACATGGACATGTCTTTCAAATATCCACTTAAAGAGCCTTTGCTTTTTCCTCCTGTGATTCCAGGCATTGCTGCCAAAACCTCCTTTGAGTGTCTCATTGGCCCTTTCTTTATCACTGTCTACATACCTATTATATTGTATAGTAATGCATCTATACTTTGATGTGTGCTCCATTAATTGCATAGTAATGCACCCGTTACCTAATGGTAACACAACTAGACCATCAACTTTATAAGGACAGCACTTCACAACTTGGCATATCTTAGGACCTCAATAAACGTCTATTGAACGAATATTCAAATTCATATTTTCCAGCTCCTGGGGTAGAATCTTTTCAAAAGTTTACAAAAGAGTTAACATAAAAAATAAATTTTCTTATACTAGTTTATGACCTGAGTACTGGGATGCAAAATTGTGTCATAAGGAACTAGCTATGTTATAATATAATTCTGACTTTTGGAAATGTGATTTAAAAAAACAAATAAACAGGGGTGCCTAGGTGGCTCAGTGGGTTAAAGCCTCTGATTTCAGCTCAGGTCATGATCCCAGGGTCCTGGGATCGAGCCCCACATCAGGCTCTCTGCTCCATGGAGAGCCTGCTTCCTCCTCTCTCTCCCTGCCTGCCTCTCTTGCCTACTTGTAACCTCTGTCTGTCAAATAAATAAATAAAATCTTAAAAAAAAACCAAAAAACAAACAAACAAAATTATGGTAGTCAATGGTAAACCCAGTAATAGTCAAAGTAATTATAGAGCACTGAAACTTTGTTCAGGTAAACACTGGAGCGTGTCTACCACCAACGGAGTATAAATAATACTGAATGTCACAACAAATTGCCCGAACACAGAAACCACAGAGAGGTCTTTCAGATCACAAAACTCATTGATCTCCTTTGGCATTTAGCACCACTGGGGATAATACACTTAGGACTTTGGTGGAGTCTAGGTTCAGTGTTCTCTCTGACTTTCAAAAGCAATCTTTTGGACATGATAACAATCATAAAGGTGTTATCTATTACTTCATAACCAAAATGGCATTTCCATTATTATCTGTGAGCTTTCCAATATCTCCTTTGGGATTCCCCAAAGGGATTCGATTTCATCAGGACAAAACACTTCTGAGTGTAAGTAAATTCATGCCCTCAAGATATATGAAAACAGAATATGTCAGTGAGAGTAAGTCCTTATTAAGTGGATTGTAAAGATTTAAAATTCATATTATCTTAAAGTCAGATCTTGAGACAGGGCCAAATATATGTAAGTCAGATCTTGACATATATATTGAGACACAGCTGAATTTTAATTGTCAAATGTTACAGATAGACAAAAAGGGTAAGTCAATAAACATTTGATAAATAACTACATTTTTTTAAAGACTTTATTTATTCATTTGACTGACAGAGATCACAAGTAGGCAGAGAGGCAGGCAGAGAGAGGGGGAAGCAGGCTCCCTGCTGAGCAGAGAGTCGGATGCGGGACTCGATCCCAGGACTCTGGGATCATGACCTGAGCTGAAGGCATAGGCTTTAACCCACTGAGCCACCCAGGAGCCCCATAAATAACTACATTTTTAAGTTAGAGAAACTATATACTTAATTTTATCTATGTATGAGGGATAGACCATCAACTTTTAATATTTTTCCATATTTACTTCAGAATATCTTTTAGGAATTCAATAGTGCAGATGCCATTCAAGCTCCTATGTACTTCTAATTTTGTTCTCTACATTCCTTCCCCAAAGTTACTAAATAGCATTTTTTATAGTAACCTACAAAAGTATTTTTATGGTCACTAAGTGTGTTTGTATCCATAAAAATTTATAAAAAACTATTGTATTTTTGTTTTAAATATTTTATAAATTCTATCAGTCTGTGTCTTGCTTTTTGTTTAATGAAAATTCCTGCTTTTGAGGTATGTTCACATTGATACATATACTTACAATTATTCATTTTTCTAAAATATTTTTTTTTATTTGAGAGAGATAGAGGGAGAAACTGAGAGTGGGCAGGGCAGAGAGAGAGGGAGACAGAATCTCAAGTAGACTGGGTGCTGGGAGCGGACCCCTACACAGGGCTCAATCTCACGACCCTGCGATCATGACCTGAGCAAAATCAAGAGTAGGATGCTTAACTGACTGAGTCACACAGGAGCCCTTATAATTATTCATTTTTATTCATTTTAATAGTTGTATAGTATTCAGTTTTACAATTATACTCGAACTTTCTTTGCCATTCTTTTATTTATGGGTGAATAATTATTTGTTTGTTTTTTCTGAAAATCTTACATTACAAAATGCAGAAGTGAACATTCATGTACATATTTCCTCATGCACACATGCACAAACTTCATTAAGGCATGTAAGTAGGCAGAACTACAAAATTCTGGCCCTTGTTCTAGTACATTTTCACATGTTATCTATTGCCAAGTTTCTTTCTAAAGTGGTGGTAATAATCTGTATGTTCTAGCAGAACAAGAATATTCCTGTTTTTATAAATACTTGCTACAATGTGCATTATCAGTCTTTTAAAATTTTCTATTCGATGGTAATGAAATTATATACCACTGTAGGTTTTTCAGTCAAATATAAGTTTTCTTAAGTTATAGCAAATATACAGAAAAGGGTGCAGAGCATAGTGCACAATTTGATGAATTATTATAACTTACGCTTGTAATGAACATCCAGAGCAGAAAACAAAATATTGCCACATGGCCAGATTCCCCAAGGCCCCCATGTTCTCCCTTTCAGTCGCTGCCTCTTTTCACAGTAACTGATACTCTGACTTCTAACCTCCTGGATTAGTTCTGCCTGGTAAAGAATGAATACTATCTAATTGAAATCAAACAGTAGGCAGTGTTCTGTGTCTGGCTTCTTTTGTTCAACATCACAGTCATGAGTCTCTTCCATATTTCGTATTTATGCATTCTCATATTTTATTGAAAGACAATGCAACAGTTTGTTTATACACGCTACCATGAGTGGATATTTAAGTAATTCCCTGCCGCAGAGGGCCATAAAAGTTGGTGCCTTTAAACAACTGTTTTATTATTTCTTACAATCTTCCATGGACTCAACTTACGCGAGTCTCCTGCTCCACTGAGTGATGGTTGAGGCTATTGTCATGTGCAGAGACCAGTGGGTCCATATGTACAAGGTGGTTGACTCATATGACTAGAGGTTGATGCTGGTGCTCTTTTGGAGCTCTGCTGGCACTGTGCACCAGCTGCCTATTTCCCACTATGTTCCTTCTCTGTATGGTGCAGTTGCAAGGGAAACACTCCAAGATCAAGTTTTCCAGAAGAAAATAAGCAGGTCTGTTTTATCGTTTTAAGACCTGGGGTCAGAAACTTCTGAATATCCTTTCTGTCACAATCCCTTCATCAGATTGTTACAGGACAATGTTAGATTCAGGGGCTTATACAGGGGAGGAAGGAATTCTGGGGGTATTTTTTTTTTTAAATATACCATTGTTCAATGTCTTGTTACAATAATGCATTTCCATATGAAAATGCATTCTCTCCTTCCCTCTCTTCTAATTATGATTTACAAGTTCAAGATTTTATCATTGAAATCAGATCAAGGTATAGATTGGCTTATTGGGTTCAGCTTCTCAGGAGCAGTTGAGTAGACTCAAAGACTTACAAACTCATAAACTTCCAACACACTATGTTGACAAGAGAACAGGATGATTGGAACAAACATGTGCATTTAAATGTTTGCAGATGAGAGGCATGGTATTTCATAGCAAGTCAGATATCCAGCCTGCTATAGCTCACCAGTACCCAAACTCTAACTGGGGTTTTCCTCAACTCTTGGTGTTCTTCCTTTTCTTATGGAATGTTATCAGCAGTTGACACGTTTTCGTTTTCTCAGCATGCTAAGTGTACTAAGTTGAGAAGTGAGAGATCCCATTTCTTCTTATTATTTTTTAAATTTAATGAGTTAAATTTTTATTATATTAAGAAAGCCTACCATCATATCTATCCTCTTAACAGTCTGTTAAGTATACAATATAGTATTGTCAGCTATAAGACAATGTCACGCAGCGGATCTTTAGAATTTAATTGCCTCTGTTTTTTTGCAAGTATCAAGTGGTTGAAAACTGAGTTTGGTGTGAAAGAAATTATTTTCTACTCAATTAGATAAAAGCTCTAACCACGTAAATCTTCAGCACGGGTGCTTCTGTAATTAACAGTGAAAGTCAGGTTTATGTGGGATTCCTAGAAAATTTCATTTCTAACAAAAGGATTGAAGAGGAGTGTTCTAAGATCCCCTGATTTTTTCCCCCCTGTAATGGTCTATAAACTAGAATCTTCAATTCTTATGAAGTATTAATATAATATAATATCTTGAATCTGAGACTATTTTATTTTTTCTGGATGCACCCTGAGTTTCATATTTTTCTTAAGGACACTTCTTTTTTGAAAACATTTGTTGACTGGAAAGCATCTTTAATATTTATAAATTATTCTACAACTTTAAAAATTTTTTCTTATTGTGTGTCTTTATTCTCATATATTACTTTAGACAGCTAGAAAAAGCCAATTAGCACCTTCTGTATTGAAGGTGCTAATACGTCTAGTTATCTCTGAAAATATTTAGGCACAATGACAAGTTCATTATACAAACTCTTTGTTTACTGTGTTACTATAGAAAACAGTGTTGTCAAACGTACACCTCTACTCGGTAAGGGTCACTTTTCCCCCAGCTTGCTTTCTTTCTTTCTTTCTTTCTTTCTTTCTTCATCAGAGAGAGAGAGAGAGCAAGAGAGCGAGCACAGGCAGACAGAGTGGCAGGCAGAGGCAGAGGGAGAAGCAGGCTCCCTGCCGAGCAAGGAGCCTGATGTGGGACTTGATCCCGAGACGCTGGAATCATGACCTGAGCAGAAGGCAGCCGCTTAAACAACTGAGCCACCCAGGCATCCCTCTTCCTAGCTTTTTAAATAACACTTTTTTGTTTTGCTTCCTACCTCCAGGAGCCATATTCACAAGGTCCCTCAGGCCTCAGCACATTGCCCTGTGTGTGTGTGTGTGTGTGTGTGTGTGTGTGTGTGCGTTTGTATAAAACATATGACATACATGTGTTGTTTTAGCTGAAAAGTTTCAGATATTTGTTTTGGGTGAACTTAACGCAAGCAAAATTAACTATTTTAACCATTTTAAACACAATTCAGTGTGGGTGGGGTTTTTTGTTTGTTTGTTTGTTTTTTGGTATTTTTACAGTGTTGTGTATCAACACAAGTATCTAATTTGAGAATATTTTTATCAGTCCAAAAAGATATCCCATAGCTCCCCTTTTCCCCCCCTCATCCCATTCTACGGCCATCATTAATTTACTTTACATCTCTATGTATCTGTAATGGACACATTTTATCTTTTATTTCAGGATAGTCAAGTATTAAAATATATTTTTAAGTGAAATTTGGGATCTGGTTTGCCTCATAATCATTGTTGGGAAGTCAGAAATGTAGAAGGCCTAGAAAAGCAAAAACACCCGGGAAGATCTATATGCACAAGTTGAACAGAGACAGGAACTCACCCTCACGATTGAGACAAAGTAGACAGCAGTGTTACAAGTAAATCACAAAAGCTAAGGGGGAGCTAGTAGTAAAAAAGAAAATAAAACAGCAGTAGGTAAATTTACCTATTAAGAGAACAAATAACAGTAGGATTTAAAATAATGTTTTCACTTTCATAAACAGAGTGGAAGAATCATCTACTATCACAGTGAACAGTCCTCATGGAATATGTTGAGCAGAGTCAAACTTCTGTAGGCTCAGGAATGAATTTATCACCCATGAGCATCAAATGTTTTAGAATCATGAGTAGGAAAAGGGAAGTTTTTAGTTGCTATACTTGAAAGATTTTTAAAAGATTTTATAAAATCTTTAAATAATATTGTATCACATTTTATAAAATACAATAAATTTTAAATCAGCTTTTTAAAAAATGTATTAAAATGATGCTCTATGAAAATTAGAAATTTTTGACATTGAGCATTTTTTCATTTCGCATCCATTAGCATCAGTGAGTGTTTGCCGCTTCTCAGATTTTGGAACTTATTTGAACTAGCTAAATCAATACCTGATGATCGAAAATGGTTTATTTTAACCAAAGTTGCTTATTGATGGTAATGGTATAATATGGTAGCACCTACTAAAAATACTTGTATGTTAGCAGCTATTTCAACATCTGAAATGACATGTACATCTAATACATAGTTGTGAAGATCTGTTAAGGGGTAGAAACTTTGAGGGATGTCCTCAAATTTGACTGTTTGTCAGAAATAATCACTGCATTGTTGAAGAATTGGCTTTATTGCTCAGCATATACATTCTAAAATGAAGCTGTAAAGTGGTGACTGATTTAGAGTATTTTATTGAATCAAACCCTGAGTTTTATAGATAATGGAGACTGTTGCCAATGGAAATTAAATGTTCTTGTGGTCAAGGTCACAGTGACAGAGTCGGGGCATAAACCAAAGTATTCTGATTCATAGTATCAAACACTCCATATTCCCTTACTGGACAAATGAGGACCAATTGTTAGCTCATCCTCCCCAGTTGGCTTCCAAAGTGCTCATTAACCTAATGTTCTCTGTTCCTTTCTGTACCATTTGTAAGTCTCCCATAAATGTTACTTTTACCTTTGCCTGACCTTTCCTAACATTATATAGAGTCTGTTGACTGCGATCTTAATCCTGGCGATTGACTCTGTGATTGTAGATAAAATAACTTTTATAAAGCTTTGTCTGGCCAGGTGTAAAATGAAGATAATAAATATATCTTCCTCTCAGGGATTTTGTGAAGACAAGATGAAATTTTGTGCAAGGAAATGTTCTGTAAATTGTAAGCAGATATGGTTATACGTCGTCATTCTTTTCTTTCTTTAGTCTTGAAAATCAGATACTTTCTCATTCTACTTCAGCCATATATGTTTGTGAACATAATAAACTTACACTGATACTAATAACAAAAAGTTATTTTATTCAGAGGAAAAACATTAATAACAAAAAATACTCAAACATTGACTTATTAGTGCTTTCTCACAAGTATTGTATTGCCTTGAAAATGACCTTTCAAAAATAATTTTGAAGGTCTTGGATGGAATCATATAATTGAATACCACTTATAATCACAAGTGAAAAATATATCAAGGTTAGGACATAGAAATAGCGTGCTCCATGTAACCAAGCAAGTACTGAATTTGTAAAAATTTTTGAGACATTTTTACTGAAGTCTCTAACATTAACTACAAGACAAAAAATATGAAAACCAATTCAAGAGAATGTGTTCCCTGACTCTTTTAAATAAATTAAAAGAAGTCATGTTTTAAATATGTGTATAAATAAGATACTTTCTTATAAGTCATACCACTGGAGTTTCTTTCCTTCTAAGATGTAGTTATATAAAAAAAGATGTATTTATAAAATATATTTATTCAACACAAAGAAAGAGTTGGTAATTCAAGCTCTGTTTAAAGAACAGAAGACAGGAAATAGATTTGTTTGGAATTTCATAAAATTCATACTCATTAAATAAGTATTTCTTTATAAAGTACAGGAAATTAAGTTAGATTAGGTTAGTAAAAGGAGATTACAACATAAATAAATGTTAAATCCAGAGAAAATCAAGACCTAAATGTGAAAGATAAAGGAAATAGAAAAAAAAAGCATAGAATTAACAGTATGTGAACTTGGAATGCAGAATTATATATATATATATATATATATATATATATATATATATATATGTATATATACATATATATATTCCTTTACTTTTAAATATTCTTGATATTCTGTGCTACCTTAAGACCAAAGAAAACTTAATTAGTAATTAGAAATAGTCACAAAAAGCAACCAGCCCAACACACATACACACACCTGCACACAGTCACACTCACACAAAGGTACTACCTGAATTACTGTCTTTTTTTTTTTAAGATTTAATTTATTTGACAGAGAGAGACACAGCCAGAGAGGGAATATAAGCAGGGGGAGTGGGAGAGGGAGAAACAGGCCTCCTGTGGAGCAAGGAGCCAGATGCAGGGCTCCATCCCAAGACTCTGAGAACACAACCTGAGCCGAAGGCAGATGCTTAACAACTGAGCCACCCAGGCACCCTAAGTTACTGTCTTTAGTTTGTATTATATATATTTGCTCTGCCTTTTTTCGTTTGTTTTCCTTAATGACTTAGAGAGAGTGTTGATGTGGTAACTAAATTTCAAATTTAGGCTGTGACTTGAATTATAAAAATATGAAACAGATGGTATTAGATTAGAAATAGGAATTGTATAAAAACCTTCAATTGTGAACCTAATGAAAAAATTAATACGATTTGGGTTGTTTTCCTTGGGACTGAATATTAGTTTGATATCCATTACAGAAGAATCATCATATTATGCTCTTTTGGAGAGAGGGATCAGGGCCCACAGAAATGTGAAACTTGGGACCCCTTCCAAAGAATGATACACCGCTACTCGGTGAAGAGTGTGGTTAGCTGAGGCTCTAGCAGGAAGATTTTTCAGGGCCTGCTTCAGTTTTTTTTTTTTTTTTAAGATTTTATTCATTTATTTGACAGACAGAGATCACAGGTAGGCAGAGAGGCAGGCAGAGAGAGAGGAGGAAGCAGGCTCTCGCTGAGCAGAGAGCCTGACGCGGGGCTCAATCCCAGTATCCTGGGATCACGACCTGAGCTGAAGGCAGAGGCTTAACCCACTGAGCCACCCAGGCGCCCCCCTGCTTCAGTTTTTAAACAAGGTTCTGCTCTTCCTAAGGCAGCGCCCAGCCAGTGACTGAACAAGTGGGTTAAGGAAGGGTTTAGTCGCTCTGTCTAATGAGGTTCTTTTCTGCTGGGCAGTCACTGTTCGGGCTCGCCCAGCTGCACTTGCAGAGACCTTCAGGGTGGGAACAGGGCCCCATGCTTTCATCTGGCCAGTCCTGCTGTCTCTTTGGTCTCCTTCATAGTTGTTACTCCCTACAGAGCTTTGCTCCATTTTAGTGTCTCTGTCACTGACAAAACACTTGGCATAATATTGATTCTTGTTAAGTTGTGATTCGGAAGGATGGCATATATGGTTATCCTAGAGCAAAAGGAACAGAGAATTATATATATAATATTCACTTTAATATGTATGTGACTTATACATAACTTGATTTAAAAATGTATTTAAATACATAAAATGTATATGTATTTTATACAAATACATATTTATATACTAAATATGATTTAAATTTATAAAATATAATTTATGTGTGTGCATGTATATGTTTAAAGAGCTGATAAAAATCCAACTCTACAACTGCTTTGGGGAAGATTTTTTAAAATATCTATTTTGTCCTGGGACGCCTGGGTGACTCAGTCGGTTAAGTGTCTGCCTTTGGTCATGATCCCAGGGTCCTGGGATTGAGTCCCACGTCAGGCTCCTCGCTTAGCAGGAAGCTTGCTTCTCTCTCTGGCTGTCCATCTCCCCCTTTGTGTTCTCTCTCTCTCAAAAAATAAATAAAATTAAAAAAAATCCATTGTGTCCAACATTACTGTAATGAAGGGACAAACTTTCTATAACAAAAATCACAAAGAGAAAGGTCATCATTCTCCACCACCATCCAGCTCCCAGCAGGTAGGGCAATAGCAGAGCACCTATGCTTAGATAATTCAGTGTTTCTGGAGATCATAAAATTGAATTGGAGCAGGTGACATATAGAAATAAATTACTAGAATTCATAACAGTGTGTGGTGGCAAGTGCAGTAGCATATGTTATTAGATATTTCCAGCTCTGATGTCCACCAACAGTGACAGCAGTAGACACATTAGACTCTTCTGGTTGAAACATGGCTGTTAGAATTATTCCTCTCTTTCCTCCGCAGTTACCTGCACTCCTGCTCATTTTCCAGACTCCCGCCCCCACAATGCCATGCATCTCTGATAATGTTCCAGTAAATCTTTTCTTCTTGTGTTTATCAGTATTTGTTTTCGTTGCATGCAAACAAGAGATTGGTTGATACAAATTTGAACATTAAGTATATGCCCCATTATCAAATTTCCATTGAGTAGTTTAAGCCCAAACTCTATCCTTTCCTGGTACCATAAAGTAAATGGGAATTAATGTTCAAAAGGCTTAAATCCTTAATCAGCTCTGCTTCATCAGTTGCTACAACCTGAATTGTCTACTACACAATGAAGGAGCTTATTTGAAACCTCAGATTTGAAGTTCTTTAATACCAAGACTCTCAATAGCCCCAGGCTTTAGGTTCCACATCAGATTTATCAAAGCATCGTCCCACAGCTGTGATATTCAGAAAACCCAAGGAAAAATGACTAGAGCCATTGTCTCAAACAAAATTGTGTTTTCAGAACCACGACATTGAATGATACAGAGAGAGGCTACTTTCTTAAAAGTTGATAGCGGAGACTCAATGAAATTGGGCAAAAACAGTGGATAGAGGGCTTGTGAGAATTGGGAAAATGTTAGTTTTAGCCTTAGTGTTTATGATAGTTTACTCAAGTCCCTGACCTGGGAAATTTAACCTAATTGGAAGTGGTCTGCACTTTTCTATACTTACTTATAAGGTAAGTGTAGAAAATTGCTTAATCATATTAAGGGATTTAAAAAATATATTCTTTTGTGCAAAGCAATTCTATTTGTTTGTATTTTTTTTTAAATGCAGGAAATGTGCAGTGGTGAACACTGGTCTTGTTCTCTACTTCGCATATTTAGAACTTTGAAATTTCCATTTCTGTTTGAGCCTTTTGTTCTAGGCACTTCAATGCTAAATTGAGTGTGAATTCTGTCAGGTGACACTTGCTTTTCTCGCTCCACTATTCAGAGTCAATTGCATCTGTAGCAGCCAACTCTCCATTCACAGTGTGCTTTTATTACATATCTCAAATCCTGTTGTTGTTTTTTTTTTTTCTGTTTTCCTCCCTCCTCAGAGACCCAGTGCATTTTTAACTTTGTGCTATAGTATCCGCTCCCTTGAAATTTTGGAGTGCAGTTGCTTAGGTATACAGTGTATGTATGAGAAGGAAGTCCTCCCTTGAGAATCTGCATTTGATTCAGCAGGAGACTTACTTTTAGTGCTTTCTTGGAATGAAGCTGTTGTCAGCATCCGTGTCTATAGAACCTGGGCTCCTGAGAAGCTGGTGGGAATCACCACTTCTGCCAGATGCTCTTCCCTGATATTCTTCCTTCCCATGGATTTTGATTATCCTGAGCCTTTAGAAACCTTTGATCATTCAGGAACCTGTAAAGATTCCTTTCTGCCACATAGTCTTCCAAGGCTGTGGAGCACACCTTTTGTGTTTCATGTTTATCAATTTTTCCTCTATTCTTACTAGTTAGCCATAACTGCTTATATATCCTCTTAAGCTGGTCGCATTTTTGCTCTGCTTTGTTTCTTTTTCTTCTTTTTTTTTTTAAAGATTTTATTTATTTATTTGAGAGAAAGGGAGAGAAAAAGAGGGCGTGTACAAGCTAGGGAGAGGGGGAGGGGCAACGGGAGAGGGAGAAACAGGCCCCCCACTGAGCAAGGAGCCCCATATGGGGCTGATCCCAGGACCTGGAGATCATGACCTGAGGGGAAGGTAGATGCTTAACTGATTGAGCCACCCAGGCACCCCATCTGCCTTGGTGTTGTATTGAATTGTAGTATATATACTTTTTTCTCTTTCCTTCACATTGTTTTCTGATCCAGAGATTCTTTTCTTTCTTTCTTTTTAACTAAGCAATTTTGTTTTCTTATCTTACCAGTCTTGGATTGGATTTAAACTATGTTTTGTTCTCTGTCTTGTACTTTAGTGTTTCTCTTTCTTCCTGTAATTCTCTAACACGTTTTAGTGGGGGATCTCTAGGGACAAAAGGAATAAGTAACTATATCACTGTCTAACAGTAACTGTGTCATCTTGTAACTAATACAATAATGCTAGAAATATCACACATAGATTTTCCTGATATTGTCATCTCCAATTAGTCTTCCTCCTTTTTGTTCCTGTAATCATCTAGTAAAGCTGTTTTTAAAAGTTCTTATTATGGATTATATATCAGAAGCTTTCAGATGGCTTTTTTCAATAATTTCCTGGAATCCAGGCTGTCTTTGAGAAAAATCAAACTTTTTTCTTTGAATTATTGCCTCTCTTCTTCTGTTAGATGTGCGCAAGTATTAGTCACTGTTCATAATCCAATAAAATAAAAATTCTCCTTTTTTTAAAGTCTCATTTCCCAACCACATAAATTAGCATTGTTGTTTCATGCAAAAATAAAATTACTATTAATGGAAGCACACTTTTTAAAAAATGTCAGGGCAATCAATTTTTGTGTCTAGCCTCTCCTGGTAGTTTAATGTATCTAAAACATTTTATAAAACATATTTTTAATAACAATACTTTTACTATCTTAAGTATATGTAGCTACTTCTCATTATTTTGTTCTTTTCTGTAAATAAAAATCATATGCCATGTTTCTTGGGTTTATTTGTTTTGTATTGTGAATATATATGACCTCAAAAAAAAATTTG
Source organism: Mellivora capensis (assembly GCA_004024625.1). NCBI lineage: Eukaryota > Metazoa > Chordata > Mammalia > Carnivora > Mustelidae > Mellivora > Mellivora capensis. Next base: position 78,423 of record PISX010006671.1, on the reverse strand, counting down.
GGGTCAACTTTTAAATGACTCTCTCTCTCTTTTAAGGTTTTATTTATTTGACAGAGAGAGAGAGATCACAAGTAGGCAGAGAGGCAGGCAGAGGGAGAGGGAGAAGCTGGCTCCCCACTGAGCAGAGAGCCTGATGTGGGGCTCAAATCCCAGGACCCTGAGATCATGACCTAAGCCTAAGGCAGAGGCTTAACCAATTTAGTCACTAAGTGGCACCCCTAAGTGAATTTTCTCTTGGTGGGTTTCTTCTACTGGATGCCTGAAAGCAGTAACAATCCTGGACCAGGTTAAGCTAAACTATTTGTCTACAGATCTGGCAATTAAGAGTTATGATGAATTCTAGTTTATTTTTACATAGGGAGTCAGCTTGTGCTACCTGTTTCTCAGGGAATGGGGTAAAATATTTTGTTGTTGTTCTTATTTTTCCCCCAAAGCCAAGATTGACACAAACAGTTCCTTAGCCTCTACTTCTTTTCCTCCTCTTTTTTCTCGTCTCTTTCTCTTGCTCCTGTTCCTCCTACCCTCATTCTCTTCCTCTCCCTTACTCTCCATTTCCCCTCTCCCTTCCCCTTCCTCTCCTTTTCTTTCTGCTACCACTGGTCTACACATAGACAATGTTATTTTTGCAGCCCTGGCTATTCGAAGAGCATTTGTAATTCAGTGTGTATTAATAATCAGGTTCTTACCTTGTGTCTTGATCTCTGCATGGAACTAATAGAACTAAAATTCTAGGCCTTTGGACAATGATAGGTAATGTTAGGGCAGTTTCAGCTTCAAGGTTAAATTAGCTCTCTTTATACATATGCTTTTTACTTTCAAGGACTTCTCTTACTTTATAACGGTCTCAGTCAGGCATTTATAGTAGCTCTTTCTCCAGAGACATTTTCCATGTACTTAATTTATTTATCAGTGTATTACAGAAAATAACTAGCAGACATTTATTTGAGAGCTACAAGAGATTAATTTGCTTTTCTTATTATACGTAATTTATTAAATGTTTCATGTATGTGTATACTTCCAATTTCTATAAGCTGATAAGAAGATAGAAGCCATTCTAGGAGTAATGACAATATACTCTATTTTATTGCAGCAGTATTTATAATAGGCAATATATGGGAACAATCTAAGCATCCACTGATGAATGCATGAATGAACAGGTACAGAAATTGTGGCACTCATGTGCACACACACACTACAATGGAATGTTATTCAGCCATAAAAATGAAATTTGTCATTTATGACAACATGGGTGGACTTCATGGGCATTATGTTGTGAAATAAGTGATACAGAGAAAGATAAATACTATATGATCTCACTTAAATGGGGAAAAAGAGAGAGAAAGGAAGGAAGAAAGGAAGACAGACGATGGGAGGGAGGAAGAAAGGAAGGAAGGGAGAAATGAAGGAAGGAAGGAACAAAGGAAGGGAGGGAGGGAGGAAGAAAGGAAGGAAGAAAGGGAGAAATGAAGGAAGGAAGGAACAAAGGAAGGGAGGGAGGGAGGGAGGAAGGAGAAAGAGAAAGGGAAGGATAGGAAAGGAAGGAAGGAAGGAAAAGAAAGAAGGAAAGAAAGAGAAATATAAGCTCATAGATATAGGGAAAAGATCAGTGTTTCCAGAGGTGGAAGCGGGGGGAGAAATGGGTGAAGGAGGTCAAAGGTAAAAAGAAAAATAATAGATATAAAAATAATTTAAAAATTGGAGGGGAAAAGAAATGTATTTGAGGGATATTATCTTGATGACAGTATAGAGACTGGAGTGGAGCAGGAAGAGTCAGAGAGACTAGATGAGAGCTCATGCCATAATCCCTACGGAATATGATGAAGGCTCTGGCTAAAGAGTGGCAACAAAAACAGATGAGAGGTCAGAGCTGGGACAGAAAGAGAGAGTCAACAAAACTTGATGATAGATTAAGTTTTTGAGATGAGCTACACTTTTGCTCTTCAAAGTGCAGTACACAGACTGATAGCATCCGTATGGCCTGGGAGGTTGTTAAAAATGCAGATGCTTAGGTCCCACCCCAGAACTACTGAATTAAAATTTGTGTTTTAGCAAGATTCCAGATAACTCATGGTGCACAGTAAGATATGAGGACTGCTGGTTTAGAGAATGTTTGCGTTCTGTGGAAAGCCGGGTGTCGTGCCATCCACTGAAAGACAAAATTGGGTTTTCACAGGTTGGAGTTACGGTGCTTGAAAATTATTTTGCTTATCCAACAAATATTAATTGACTCCTATGGGCAACAGCTCTGGGAGGACAGGCATGAAACACAATCTCTAGCCTTAGCTCACATCTAGTAAAACAAACAAGAAAAATTTAAAGACTAGTATACTATAGCATGGAGGTTACCATGTTTGGGATATTCACAGGCTACAAGTTTGGTACATTAACCAAAAGAGTGTTCACCTTTCTACTTCTGCTGTCACACCCTGCCTGGGCAGGCTCAGCTTGAATGGAGAAGACCTTCCTTCAAGTTGTTCAGTCAATGAGAAGCCTACCTCCTCCTTCCGTGAGACATATCAATGACTAAATCAGGACACTGGAGCTTTTTCCTTCAAATTGTGTAATTGGACTAAAGAGGTAGGAAGATGTTTCCTAGAGTAAATAATTTGGCTCATCAGAGGCTGGTGAGGTATCATTTCTATCTGCTGCCTTACAGGTCAAATCTTTGAAAGGAGTAAAGTCAGAAAGCTATAGATGTAGAGCAACAGCAGCATTTTAACAGTTAAACACTCTTTCAAAAACTTATGCAGCAGAATTGGAGGATCACCTTGGCTCAACCCAAAAGGCTTTTCTCCATTTTATGACTATCCACCAATTTTTTCCACCCCTTCAAATTCAGTTCATTACCAAAAAGTCAGCAAGAGTCATTCAAGCCACCATATAAATCTGACAGTATTTCAGTGGTTCCCTAGTACTGACAAAACATTTTCCTATTCACTTCTTTAATGCCGTAGAAGAAGGAAAAGAAGAAGATGAAGATGACAAAGACAAAATTAAGATGAAGAGGATGAAGAAGATGAAGGAGAAGGAGAAGGAGAAGGATAAATAATAAGAAGAATAAGAATAAGAATGAGAATAAGAGTGACTTATCTAAATGTAATTGTTTTCATGGTTGAATAGCTCAAAATTCATACAACTGGACTGAGATGCTGTGTGTGGAACCTACTAGCCAGCAGGAAAAGAAAGGATATTTTTGTTTTTGTTGTTGTTTTCAGGTTCTTTTCAGTTTTTACATTTAATTAAAATTTTTAAAATATTTTATTTATTTGACAGAGAGAGATCACAAGTAGGCAGAGAGGCACACAGAGAGTAGGGGAAAAATCAGGGAGTCCAATAAGGAGCTCCATCCCAGGATCCAGGGATTGTGACCTGAGCCGAAAGCGGACGGTTAACCATCTGAGCCACCCAGGCACCCCCACTTTTTATAATCTTAAAAAAATTATTTGTTTATTTGTTTGTTTATTTGAGGGTGTGTGAGAGGGTGTGAAGTAGAGGGAAAGAGAGAGAGAGAATCTCAAGCAGATTCTGCATTGAGTGTGGAGCCCATCGCAGAGCTCAATCTTACGACACTTAGATCATGACCTGAGCCAAAACCAAGAGTCAGATACTCAACAGGATGAGTCACCCAGGTGCCCCAGGAAAATAAGGTTTTATGTAGCAGGTTTGTAAGCATTAAAACTTCTTGTATTTAATCCTAAAAAGTTGAGACTTGTTTCTAACCTAGCTATGTATTCATTTCTTCAGTGGTATGGTATCCATTATATTTTGAAGGATACATTTTAAAAACAAGGAATGTAAATGGGAAGTATTCCTTAAACTTCTTAATATTACACTATACTATTGAAGGTGGAGGCAGAAAATGCATGGTACAGAGGTGAGAATCATGATCTGGGGACTTCATAGCAAGGTACTTGCATACCAGCCTCTTGATGACATTTCTGATTTTTCAACATACATACATTATGTACATACATAGTTAAAAATTGCTTAAGTTAGGCTGTGAAGAAATTAATATGATTTGGTTGAATTTGTTTCTGAGTTATGGACAAAATCTTGCATGATTATGGAGTAGACAATAAACAGAAGAATATCATTACAATTCACATACTATAAAACTTACCATTTTAACCATTTTTAAGTGTACAGGCTACTACTTTTTAGTAGACTAAAAGTTGGGGAAATATCACCATTATCTAATTCAGAGGATTTTCCAGAGAAAATTTCAGAGAAAACCTATACCACATGTGTTAGCAGTCATTGACCATTGCCTCAGCCTTTGCTGACCACAAATCAACTTTTCCTCTATATAGATGTACCCATTCTAAACCTTTTATCTAAAAGGAATCATCATACAGTATGTGACTTTTTGTGTCTGGTTTATATCACATAACAATATTTTCAGGATTCATTCATGTTGTGGCATGTATCAGTACTTCCTTATTTTGGCTAGATAATATTCCATGGTATGAATATACAGTATTTTCTTTACCCATTAATCAGTTGACAGACATCAAGTTTCTTCCTCTTTATTACTATTATGGATAATATTGCTATGAATATTATGTACTAGTGTTTTTAAGATTTATATATATACATATATATATATATATGTATATGTGTATATATATATATATATATAAGCGTTAAATTTCTTGGTATAGTAGTTGTATGTTTAACTTTTGAGGAACTGTCTAACTGTTTTCCAAAGTCACTTGTACCATTTTACATTGCCACCAGAAATGTATGATAGTTCCACTTTTTTCTGTATCCTGACCAACACTTATTAGTTGTTTTATTATTATTATTATCATTTATATAATGGATGTGAAGTGGTATCTCATTTTGGTTTTGATTTGCATTTCCTTACATTCAATAAATGTGAGCATCTTTTCATGTCCTTGTTGGCTGTTTATACGTCTTCTTTATAGAAATGTCTATTTAAATACATTATTCAGCTGGGCCATTTGTCTTTTTCCTTGTTCAGTAGTAGGAGTTATTTTTATATTCTTATATTTTGAGTACAAAATCCTTATCACTTAAATTATATTAATATATTATTAATATTTAAATTATATTTAATTTATTTTTCCTAAATTTCTTTAAATTGTCTAAGGACATTTTATGAAAAAAGAAAAAAAATCAACCAAATTCTTGCTCGTGTTTTTCAGAGTACAAAAGTTGTTTGTTTGTTTTTCCATTGTTGATTATACCTTTGGGGTCATATTTATAACCTGTCATCTAATCAAAGGCCATGAAGATTAAACCCATGTTTGCTTCTGGGAGTTTATGGTTTTTGCACTTACATCCATTTCATAAATTTTGAGTTACATTTTGTATTTGTTGTGAGACACAGGTCAACTTCACTTTTTTGCATGTGGCACTCCAGGTGTCTAAGCATCATTTGTAGAAAAGACTGTTCTTTCCCCAGCTGCAGCCTCATTACAAATCAACTAACTGTTGGAATAGGGGTTTGGTTCTGTCATGTCAGTTTTATCTGATTGATCTTTATGTCTATCCTTATGCCACTATAATACTATTTTGATTACTATACCTTTGCAATACAATTTGAAATAGAGAAGTTCAAGTCCACCAACTTTGTTCTATTTTGTCAAGATGATTTGATGTATTTTGGGTTCCTTGAAATTTCATATGAATTTTAGGAACAGCTTGTTTACGTTTGTAAAAAAAATGCAATTGTAATTTTGATAGATATTGCATTGAATCTGCTTATCAATTTGGGGAGTATCGATACCTTAATAATATTAAGTCTTCCAGTCCATAAACATGGGAATCTTTCCATTTTATTTAGCTCTTCCATAATATCTCTCAACAATGTTTTATAATTTCAGGGTACAAGCCATATACTTTTTTGGTTTGGTCCTATAAAATTTATTACTTTTGATACTATTGAAATGAAATTTATTCTTGCTTTCATTTTTAATTGTTCAGTGCTCATGCATAGAAATAAGCTGATTTTATGTATTGATCATATATCCTGAAATTTTGCTAACCTTGTTTATTAGTTCTAATTTTTTATGTCTGTGGAATCTTGAGGAATATATATTTATATCATAATTATGGCATCTGCAAGTAGAAAGAGTTTTACTTCTTTTCCAACTTCAATGCCTTTATTTCTTTCTTTTGTTTAATTATTCTGGCTGGAACTTCTACAATAGTGAATAGTGGCAAAAGTGGACATACTTCTCTTATTCCTGATCTTAGAAGGAAAACTCATTATTTTACTGTTGAGGCTGATATTTTCTATGGGTTTTTCATAATTTTTTATCATGTTGAAGAAGTTTTCTTCTATTCCTAGTTTGCTGTTAGGTTTTGTTTTGTTTTGTTTTCCCCATGGAAAAAAATTACATTGAATTTTGTCATATTTCTTTCTTTTTTTAAATTGAGGGGATTATGTGCTATTATCCTTCTTTCTATTACTGTGTTGTATTATATTGATAGATTTTCACATGTTGCATTCCTGGAATAAATTCTCCTTGCTCATACTGTCTAAGTTCTTTTAGTATCCCACTGGACTCAGTTTGGTTGCATTTTGTTTAGAATATTTACATCTATATTTGTAATGAGTATTGGGTTTATAGTTTTTTGTCCATGTGGAATCTTTGTCAGACTTTGATGTCAAGGTAATTTTGCTTTCAATAGTATGAGTTAGGAAGTGTTTCCTTTTCTATTTTTTGGCAGAGTTTACTAAAGTCTGTTGTTAATTCTTCAGTTTTGGTAAATTATGTTTTTCTGGGAATTTGTGCAATCTTTCTAGGTTATGTAATTTGTTGGCATATGATTATTGATAGTAAACACGAACTCTATTGGTCACCTCACCTTCATAAGTTGCTACTCTGACTGCTCGGCCACAGTGATGTTTGAGGTCTCCTGAAATCAATGTTAGTTCAGAGCCAGTGTCCAGTAATTCTCAATTCTCAATTCTAATTATTTCCTTTTTCCCAGTGCACAGTCCCTGGTTAAAGGTCATAGATCCTTTGGGGGAAAGCTAGGAAAAAGATAAGCAGTTTAAATTTGGATCAGTGTTGCAGAGTCCTTCTTCAAAGATGCCTGACCTGCTTGCATCTGTGTGGTTGCATAAATTGGCTCGAGTCTGGGAATTGATTGAGTGACCATGATTCCCTTTTTTATGATTCAAATATGACTTGTTCACTTGACCAAGAACTCTTGCACTTATATTGATTAAGGAAGAATTTTATATATAGCCCAGCTATTTCACTTCTAGGAGCATTAGCCAATGACATGGGTCTTTGCAAGTCATACTATCTGGCTTACTGCTTTGACCTGGCTGCTCATTATAGTGGACACGTCCTTCCTTTGGAGATTATGTGCCACCACTCAGTCTCTGCTCCTCAGGGACTCACTGAATTTAGGTTTCTCAATTCAGTGGCTGCAGTTCCTACTATAATTTCTAACCTACAAAGAAGAGTGATCACAGAAATGTTCAAGAATTCTAGGTCTCTTCTCACAAACATATTTCTCACAGCTATGTTGAAAGTGTCTTTTTTCTCCTCTCTGGGCGGGTGACCAGGTCTTCAGTGCTGCTACCACTGTAACATTCCAGTTTCCCTCAACCTTTGGATCCCTTCTCTATAGTCTACTGCACTGTGCTATACTACTTAGTAAACTATAGTGTACTAAGGCTGTTCTGTTCAGTTCATTTAGTATAGGCTACCGTGCTGTCCATGTTTCAGCCAACCTACCAAACTGGTAGTGGCCTTTTTAAGCCTCTGCACTGCAACATTAAATCCACAAAAAAATCGGCTTAGTGGGCACATGTTACTATATTTGGCCTGATTTTACATTATGTTCCTTCCACCATTAGCCCCACACTCTTAATATTCATTCCCAGACATGTGTCCCAGATTTATGTCTGTATAAATTGGAAAAAATCATGTAGTTCTTCTAGAATGTAATTCACCTTCTCATGGGTTACATTTTGTACCTAACTTTTCAGGACCTATTATATTTGTGTCTAGTTATAGGTCCAGAAGCAAAGACGGGGTTTAGGAGTGGTTATAGAGAAGAATCAGCAAGGCATCCATCTTGTGGAAGGCCATTACAGTTTACTTAGGCAAACTAGGGTTAATATCCTCAAACAGGGATTGAATAGCTCTTTTCTACTGGCAAAAAGACTTAGTACAATATAAGGGCTCAATGTCTCCAGCTTCATCAGTATCTTCCCAAATGTCCCATTCCAATCTCCAGGATCCCATTCCTTCCCATTCAGTAGCTTCACTTTAACCACAGACACTTGGCAAGGTTGGGAGTGCAATTTGCATTTTAACTCCACCAGTCACAGGATAAGACTCTACATTCAGTTTGCAACAATCTCAGATCTGTAGCCACACAGGAGATAAGGATTTCTTTCATGGCAGACATAGACAGTTTTAGATCATTTATGAGGCACTTAAGTTGGAAATTTGAATCTCTGAGCTCATCCTTTTCTTTCCCTACTATGTCCAGCACAATTAGGAGCAACATTCCAATCTCATTATTGTTAATTGGACAAAAAATATTCTAAGATATGAAATAGATGATCACTCAGAACTTTGTCTCTTAAAATTATTTAATTTGGAGTATCCAGTAGTGATATTTTAACATGTCGTAATCCACATCATAATATAGACCATCCGTGCTCTCTTCACTACTAGAAAAAGAGTTATTAGTTACTTTAAATCTAATCAGATTGGAAAACCAATTCTAGAAAACTTAGAACCAATTCACAAAACCTTAGAACAGTTCCCCAAATAATCTGTTTCTGTAGAACCACTTTTGGTACCAAAATCAGTGGTTGGCAAGAGACAGACAGACGGACAGGCAGGTAGACAGACATGTTGAAGGAAGTGACTTGGGAAAATATGGAGAGACTCAAACCTGAAATGTTCAAGACAGGCCAGCAGTCTTGAAATTCCATTAAGAGTTGATGTTGCAGTCTTGAGTCCAAAGTTAGTCCAGAGGCAAAATCCCTTCTACTTCAGGGATCTGTCTTTTCTCTTAAGATCTTCAACTGATTGTATGAAAGTCATCCATATTATGGAGAGTACTATGTTTTATTCTAAGGCCACTGATTTAAATATCAATCACATCTAATAAATACACTCACAACAATATTCAGACTAGTGTTTAACCAAAATATGGGGCATCAGTGCCTAGCCAAGTTGACACATATATTAACTATTACATCTGGATATAGCATTCTATGCAGATTTTTTGTGGAAAGAACTCAGGTAATATATCTGTAAAGAAAGTAGGCAGGATGGTGCAGAAGAAACTGAAAGGCAATGTAGTTGCAACTCTAGTAACTGTCAGTGCCATAGGGAGTTCTGGATCTGATGTGTCTCAGATTGAAGCATGGGGGCTGGGTCTTTATATCCTTCCATCCATTCATCATTCACCACTGGCTTCCTCCTTAATAACATTGAGTGAGATAGCTTTTTCTATAGCCAGGGGCAATTCTCAATGATGGCTACAGATGCAAACATTACTGAAAGACTTTCCCAAAAGCTAGTGAGGAAGTGTGTTGGTCTTTAGTAGGAAATCAGATGGAGCATCCCAGTTATACACTATAAAAGATAATGACAAAATTCTGGTTAATAATCACAGGATTAAATTAAATAGCATTTATGAATTTTAAGGAACTCTTAATTCTAAAGAACATATTTTCAGTCAAGATTAGTAAATCCATATTTTGTCATAAATTTTTATTCATATTCTTTATATTCATATATTCTTCATATAACAAGTTATTTGAGAAAATTTAGTCCATGGTGTGCATGGCATTTATTTTTGCCTATTTATTTTATATATTGTTGTGCTCGCATTTATTTAACCTATTGTTTTATCATGTTGCTATTTTAATATTATTTTGCCTGGTCCCTCTTTTTCCATACTGTACCAGGAATGAGGGGGGCATATTAAGTGAGAAGGACTACAATGAAAACTGTTTTGGAAATAACATTACAGCTGATTATAGTTAGATTCTTTTAACAGAATGTTTATGTGCAGCTGCTGAATATAATAGCAAGTTGGAGAGATTCCTTGTCATCCCACACATTTCAGTCCATTTAGAAAATAAATAGCAGTGATAGATGATATTTTCCTTAGAAACAGAAAATAGCAATACTGTGTCTCAAATCACAATTCCCTTTAATCAACATTGCAACATAAAAAAAAAGAAAAAAAGAAAGGCTAGTGAAAAGATCAATGGATAACATCCAGTTAGAGAAAATTGAAATCTACAAATAATCTGTTCAATGACCGTCCTTGAGTAAATTTACTTTGCAAGTATTTGTAGGATAGAAATAGAATCGATATTCCAGAATTATCATATAATTCTGGCAGTTAAAATATAGCTACACAATGCTTCAGTCTTAAAATGAACAGTAGCAATAGGCAGCATTTGAAAGCTATTTACAAGAACTCCAAGTTCTTTATGCAGTTTTTTCCTATTGCCAGACTCCTCACATGAAGACTCCCAGAAAAAGTGAAATGCTTTCTATAAAGGCACCTTGGTTATAGTGTTTTAACATACTGATATTTTTTCATATGGATGTTCTTACCAGATAGCCAGTGTGAGGTAAAGCATGTTGTAAAAAATATACGGTATTTACTGATTTATCATCATTTCTCTTTTTCTGCCTCCTCCGTTCTGTTATGGTTCCTCCTATGTAGCCCATCCACATTTGCAAATTTGATGAACATGTGAATGAATGACAGATATGGATAATATATTTAAGACCATAAGTACTGTTCAGTTCTTCTTCTGGGTATATTTAAATTTCAATAGGGCATAATATATGTGGCTTAATGAAAAAATGTCTAGTTGTGTATACCAGTCAACAGATACAATGAGGAATTATATAAGGAACATGAGTCTCCTGCCTTACTAAAAGGTGAGGTCTGTTCAGAGGTACCAGAATATTTCCTTTGTTTCCAGCATTATGATTTTGTTGAACTTATAAGCATAAACCATAGAGTCTAGAATTTTTCTTTTGGTCTCAGTTATCTTTATTTTCAAATTAAGAAAGGTAGTAATTAATCTTCAGTACAGGTATTGAATAAGAAAAGAACTACTTGTCATTTATTGAAGAGAAGAGAAACAAACGTTTTAATAAGGACCTAGACAATTTAAGAAAGGTTACCACGGCATAGAAATATTGTTACTATTACTAAGAATTGATTATATTTAATCCCTTCTTTAAAGCTGATTATGTCACATTTAAATTTATTTTTTTCCAAATTATCTGAGAACATAGAGTCTGAAATTTGGAATTATATATTGTTCTATCTTGTATATTTTGTGATCAGTTAAGGCATTTAAGTGAACACTTAACGTGTATATATTACATTATGTATCTTTTCAGTTGATATAATTTTATAAAACTATCAGTGACTTCCCTAAATTGGCCTGAAATGTGTACTTGATTCATGAGTGATCACACACATACACACATGCACTTATAAATATTTTAAAATTTTATTACCCTTTCAAACACTGCAGTGGATTACGACTGTGTCAGTTTAGGTATATGTGAGCTCTGTTTCCCAGCATTCTCTTCTGTTTATGACGCCGGATTAGTTTGTCAGGAGGGAAATCTGCATAATAAAGCAGCAGTTGAAGCTCTGCTGACTGTTGTTGGTAGTCTGTTAGAAAGAAGTGCTGGTGGCCAGTTTATTCTTGGCTTTTGGCTTCAGCACATCATGTTCTAATTCCTAACTGCAGCTGTTGCTGACCAACAATGGTTCAGGCCTACCAGGGGGTATTTTGCAGCAAACACACAGGGAGGAACAACAGAAAAGCAACAGAATCCATGGACTTCAATAGCTTTCTTCACATTTCCATCTAGCAGCTATTGCATCTTGTAAACTCCATGCTAATAAAAGCTTTCCTCAGATCCTTTTCAGAATTTTACATCCCCATTGAGTTTTCCGCAATTGCATGAGCTCAATTTCAATTAAAAAGAGAGAGAGAGAAAAAAACAACAACAACTTAGTGTACTGTTCCATTAAACTCAAGTTTCATGCCTCCCTGATTGACCCCTATTTGGTAGGACAATGGAATAAAGGGCAGGTTTGTTACAATTTGGATACTATCAGTTAGATTTCATACACTGATTGGTCTGCTGAAAGGAAGAGGGAGGAGAAGGGTAAGTTGTGCCTTTTAGAAGCTGTATCTCTGGATAGTGAATTCAGTTTCTATTATTCAGTGAAATTAAAAAAAAATCAGACGCTACCTGGGAGTTTCTACAAAACCCAATTTCTAAGATATTCAAGGAGACCCAGCGTTCATCAACAGACTAGCATAAAGACCTGAATATGAAGGACCTAATGGGGACTCAGGATTTATTCTTGACTGATTGGTGAAGTGGCTAGGCAGGAACCATTGTTTAAACCTTCACTGGAAGCTTCCTTCTAAAGCAAGGCCAGCAGACTATTTTCATATATATTTCTAGTTTTATGGGTCATGTTTGTTACTACTCAACTCACCCACTGTAGCATGGAAAATGGTAGTAGGCCTAATCTAAACTGATGGTCTTGGTCAGAATTGGCTTAAGCAGACCCTTGCTCTAAAGGATCATTGAAGAGGTTCAGACTTTTTAGTCTTGAGCCAATGTTACACATTGTTCATGGGGTTCAATTGTCTAATGATCTAATGATAATCAAACACAGAATGTAGAGGCAAAAATTAATAAATGAATGTAGAAAATGAAAAATAAGCCATATTTTATTCTAGAACTTACTCTTGTTGATAGTGTGATGGATAGTGTCTTAAATAAGGTCTTCAGTTAGGAGGACATTTTAAAGGTGAAGGAAAAGAAAATGCATGAGGAAAATCTATCACATTCATATTAATCGGCCAGAGACTGATATTAATTTAAAAGAAAAATAACTAAAGTTTGCCCACAAAATATATTTAGCTAAAAAGTCACAAAACACAACGTTCCAAACTAAGAAGTATATTAAATGATTACTGGCATTCAGGGAAAAAAACAAAAGGAAATCAGTGATTACACTCTCAAGATTCAGTTCACCTGTTATTGGAATAAAAATTTCTGAAGCTTATTTCAGCTAAAAATTCAAAGGTAATAGGAAGATTTTATTTAATTTGTATCAATGCACTGCTTATTGTCTTTATTTATGTACATTGCTGAAACAATTGTATTCTTCTAGCTGTTGAGTTTTTAAGACTATTTTTTAGAGCAGTTGTAGGGTCAAAACCTAAAAAATGGTGCAGAGATATCCCAGAAAGCCCCTTCCTCCCACATATGCATCATCACCCCCACTATCAGTATTTACCAGCAGAGTAATCTGTGAGTGATCGGCGTCAAATGATAAACCTATGTTGACACATCATCATCGCCAAAGGCCATAGTTTACATTTTGCTTTACTCTTGGTGTTATACCTTTCACTTTAAAAATTTGAACATTTATTTAACTAATTTGATATCCTGGTTTGCTTTTCACTACTGTTTAACAACATTAACCTCTTGAACAGCCTTTTGTCTAAGCTTTTTGAGTATTGAATAAATAACATAGGATGCCTCCTTTCATTATGTTTATTTCTGTGTAGCAAACTTACTGCAAATGACAATATTTTTGGATTTAAAAGATACTTTAAAGTGTATGCAGTCTAAATTGCTACATAACTTTAGCATCTTTTTTATATAATACAGCTTTAAGGTATAGCTATCTAAGCTTCATTTTTAATTCTTTAAATATAAACAGTTCGCTGTCTATGAATGAAACATGGAAAGATGGTAAGCAAGAAAGTACTTCTTTTTTACATTGTATTTGTCTGAGCTTCCTTTTTCTAGGTCTGTTTTTGGAAGGTGTAATATTAATCTTATCCTAGTTATACAACTATTTATCTATCATCTTTCAATCTACCACATCATCTTTTGATATAGGTAACCATCTATTATAATCCCATGATAAAATAATATCCCATAATGATTTTTACCATCTTGCTTCTTCCCTTTCTTTGATATTTTATATCTTTGGAAATGAGCATTTATAATTCCTTATCTATGGAGAAAACCTCTTTTCCTGAATGCTTTGAATGGCTATTCTTTAGAGATATGTATCTAAACCACAATTAAACCCTCCAACAGATAAAAATAATATTCAGTGTCATTTCTGTTAATTTTGTAGGTCATATGATTAAGTTCTTGATATTATTCTTCTCCAAAATTCTCTACTTGTTTATTATTAGTACCCTTGAAAGATCTTTAATCTTGACAAAGATAACTGATTATAAAACCTAGCTTAAGATACTAAGAAGCGGGGCACCTGGCTAGCTCAGTTGGTAGAGAATGTGACTTTTGATCTCAGGGGTTTAAGTTGAAGCCTCATGTGGTATAAAGATAACTTAAAAATTAAAAAAAAAAGCTAAGAAGTTGTTTTACCATTTCGATTAGGTATCACAGAAAAGGAAATGCAGAAAAAATTATTGGCTACAATTTTTTTTTAAATAAACCCTGAGAATTCATGAATCCTCTGAACTACCAAAGTTCTCAATCGTGTATTAATTTCAGACTTTTATAATAATTTTATAATAATTTCCTTGTCTTGTGTGCACTTGAATGTTACAGCCATAATTTAGTCTTTGAATGCAACAATTCTTAAATTTTTAAGTATTGTCAGAAAGTTGCTGGAATCACATGAATAAACTGCGCTGATTTAGAAGTTATATATGTTATCTGTTAGGGACTAAACCTCTCCTTCCCCCACAATGTGATTAAATTAAGAGGTGGGGTCTAATTGAGATAATTAGAACTAGATGAGGTCAAGAAAGTAGAACCTACTTGACTTGTTTCACTTAGCATAAACCCCCTCCAGTTCCATCCATGTTGATGCAAATGGTGAGTATTCATCTTTTCTGATAGCCGAGTAATATTCCATTGTATATATTCATATGTGGAACATAAGGGATAGCATGGAGGACCACAGGGGAAGGAAGGGAAAAGTGTATGGGAAGAAATCAGAGAGGGAGACAAACTGAGAGAGACTCTGGACTCGGTGAAGCAAACTGAGGATTACAGAAGGGAGGGGATGGGGGGAGGGAGTAGCTGGGTGATGGGTATTAAGGAGGGCTTGTGAAGTAATGAGTCCTGGGTGTCATATGAAACTAATGAAACTTTGAACACTACATCAAAACTAATGATGTACTATACAGTGGCTAATTAAACATAATAAAAAAAATTTAAAAAGACAATAATAAAAAAAAAAGAAAGTAGAGCTCTAATGAATGGGATTAGTGCCCTTATAATACAAGAGAGAGCTTGCTTTATCTCTCTGCTCCCTGCCATCTGAGGATATAAGGGGCAGTCTGCAGCCTGAAGAGGGTTCTCACCAGGATGAGCATCCTGGCACCCTGATCTCAGATCTCTAGCATTCTGTGAGAACTAAATGTCTCTTGTTTATAAACCATCCAATTTATGATATTTTGAATAGCAGTGTGAGCTAATCAAGATGGTATCCTAGGGGACACCTGGGTGGCTCAGTGGGTTAAAGCCTCTGCCTTCAGCTCAGGTCATGATGTCAGGGTCCTGGGATTGAGCCCCACATCCGGCTCTCTGCTCCACAGGGAGCCTGCTTCCTCCTCTCTCTCTGCCTTCCTCTCTGCCTACTTGTGATTTCTGTCAGTCCGGTAAATAAATAAAATCTTAAAAAAAAAAAAAAAAGATGGTATCCTAGACTATATAGACTATATCAGATTTCCTGTGCTTTACAATGTTTGTAATCTTATCTCTATTTGCAATTTGATACATTATACTAAAATTTTATGATGAGCAATTTCTGAAGAGCCAATAAATGTGGAATTAATGAAAATTAGTGTCCCTGGTAAAGGATGTAGACCACAAACAATGTATGTTCTTACAATTTTTACATTTGTATTTGATGCAAAGACATCAAGACCCTGCTGTTTTGTGCCAATTACAAATGCCAATTACAGTGCCAATTACAGTGCCAATTACAAATAAGTGAGTCTGTTTTCCTTTTTTAATTAATGTCCTCATTTATATATATTATCAAGAAATTTATTGACTGAGAGCATATTCTTAGCTATGTATCAGTTATAAGGCAAAAGGTTAAAACTATATTGTTTTAAAAATATTCTAAGTTAAATTTATTTCTCTTGTGATTATCATTTAGTTTTGCATTGGTCTATTTTTCATAGTAAATTGGTCTTGATCCATTTTGATTTTTTAAAAATTTTCAGTGTCCCTGGAATAATTTAACCCAATACTCACAAATGCTGCCTTAAATCATTAATTTGCCGAAGAAAACCTTCACTCCTGCCAGACCTTCTTGAATCTAGATAATTATTCAGGGAATATCTTCTACCATCAACATATTGCTGAAGGATGTCCACCTGCCAAACAGTGAAATGAAGTAACATATCTTGGGAAACTTTGAAAGGAGAAAAAGCTTCAAAAATTTGTAAATGAATTTTAATATTTGAAGATATTTGGCAGCTGTCATTTTTGTGTTATTTCCCTTTTTATAGAAAAAAAAGAAATTCCTTCCATGTTTGACAGCTTTCTCAAGGTCAATGGAGTGTTTCTTTTTTATACTAGAACTTCATGTATTTTGATTTGAAGAGGAAAAAAAAAAAGTCATGCCTCAGTGTGTGTGCACAGAGATTTGGTGTCACATCTCCTATCTGGCCCACTTCTCAGAGTTTCTTAACTGCTGGCCCTGAAATATGGTTTACCTATGACAATGATACCGATAAAGGGAATTGGATAAGACTTGCAATTAGATTGCAATTAGAGCATTGGTCAAGGTATTTGGGCTGAGATCAAATGTTAATATCAGGGCAAGGCCTCTACAAAATGGCCTGATCTGGAATGATGTGAAATTCTGAAATGTTATTTTATGGTTTGACCTTAATTCAAGCATGTGTGTGTGTGTGTGTGTGTAGTATTTAAATGTATAATTGTAAAATAAGAATATCACTAGCCTATATTTTGGATTCACATTTTTATAAGTCCTTGGTTATGATGAAATTAGGTTGATGGGTTTTTTTTTGGTTTTGTTCTGTTCCTTCTAGAATGACATATTTGTAAATGAGTAATGATTTACTTAGATGACTAAATCATATTTGTAAATGAGTAATGATTTACTCAGATGAATAAGCTGAGAATGACGAATATTCATTTTTCAAGTATTTTTCACTATTGCATTAAAAAATACAGTTTTTCTACCAAATGGGATATTACTCAAGTTCTCATGCTAAAAATTTTTTTAGTACTGAATAATGACATTTATCTGATATTTTTGACATATCTTCAGTGACCTCAAGAATGATTCTCCAATGATCAAATGTGATTTTAAAAAATTATGGGATTAAAATGCAGAAAAATAGATACAAAGAAAAGCAGCAATTTGAAAATGATATTATTTTGTTTGATATCTCCATTGTTTAGCCTGGTTAGTTTATAAGTTATCATTATCTCTTTTTGTTTCTTAAAAGCTTTATTACTGTAAAAATCATAAATTGATAAATAAATCTATAAATTCTGAATAGTAGAAGCAGACATGTTAAGTATGAAATTGTTTTAAAAGTCTGGGATTAAAGGCATACAATGTATTATGCTGAAATCAGCTCAGATCAGATCAGCAGGTACAATTATGTTCATTTATTTTTCTTCCAAACTACGTTTGGTGATGTCAGGTTGTAGCTTGAAAGTAACCAGTGTGGGAGTACTTACACCACAGAAGTTGGCAAACATAAAAAATTCAGGCCTTTTTCTTTTTCTTAACTTCTTTGAGTGTTGGCTATTAAATATTTACGGGTATACCAGCAGATTAGTTTAATAAAAAATAAGAACATTGCCACATATGGGGAAGAATATAAAGTTGCTTTCAATTATATATGTAAAGATGTCTATTAAAACAGAAAGCATGAAGGTTACTAACTGGTCTGAAGTACAAAATCAATAATAAGATGCTTTTCAAGTGTGCTTAAAATTTCCTCATGGCAAGATAAGTTATACTTTAAGAAAACAAATGTAAATAAATGTAAATTAGTTCCTTCATAAAAGTATCTGGGGAAAATAAGTCATAAAACCTCTGTTGTTTAATTTTCTTAACTTAAATGTTATTTAATGCAAGTGTCGTCTTTGGAAGCATACACGTTTTTTATGAGCTACTTTATCAGAATCATAGGTGAATAAAGTCTTTAATGTTATAAACTGCGGTGCTAAAAGGATAAAAAGTAGAATGAAAATTGAGAGGAATCAGATTTGGGAAACAAGTTAAAATAAAACTCAATCTAACATTATGCTTCTTTTTTCTCTCAGTATTTTATCATATATATAATTTAAAGAGCCATGATTATTGTTTCAACTTAATTCTGGAAATATTTCCCTTTAAAATGTTCCTATTTTTGTTGTTAAAACAATCTAATGTTTAATTAAAGAAGTAGGGTCTCTCATTTTTTTCTACTTGAATTTTATTTTCCAACCTAAACAAATGGTTTTGTGATTAAATTAAGCATGTATCTTCAGTGATATTGAGGTCACATGCAACTTGCCTGTTTTAAATGTAATGATCTAGTACATTCTTTATATTATGTCCAGTTTTGAATCCTTCTATAAATAAGCTTTTAAAAAATTTTTGCTACTAGTATTGTGATGATGTACATGTAAGGGCCTATTTAGCCAGAGTGATTCCATCCTGTTAAAGAGTGATTTTGTTGTTTATGCAGTAAAACTTAAACTGACCCTGTCCCCCCCACCCAGGGACTTACTTAAAAGCAAGTCCGGGAAACTAGTAACAGATAACAGAGCCCAAAATGCCCAAATGCAGGGATGAGTCGGTCCAGGTGGAGACATCCAATCAGTGGGGTGCGCATACTGTCTCCCTAGCTGCCCTAAGGAGTGTGGGCCCTGCCATTTGGGCGCCGATTCTGACCAAGGTGATAGGCTAGTTCAAATAGCTATAATGGGGTGAATTGTAATTCAGTTGGCCACCCATGTGTGACCTAGCATAACTGTGCAGCTTTCTCTGTGTGTTACAATCTCATTGGCCACCTGTGTGTGGCCAGGCTCAACCACATGGCTTTTGCTCTATAAAAGTTAGTCTGTGAGGCTGAGAGGGGTTGCCCTCTCTGTAAGAGGTGGCCCTGAATGGTCAGTTTGATTCTCGATGCTTGGCACAAAATAAAGCTTTGCTTGACTTTCGCTTTGTATCGGTCTTGCTCCTTTGATCACGGACCTATCATTGGGGGACCTTTAGTACACATGACTAATTCATATTTGTGTTAACAAATCATTTCAAATGATTTAAACAAGTGCTGCATGTGATAACATATATTAGGTTTTTTTTTTTAATATTTTGCTTGCATTTAGACAAACTTAGATTCTACCCTCCTAAAAAAAAAAAAAAATAGACACAAGTTATAAAGCCCATGAAATGAAGAGCAGTCTTCATGGACTGGGAAGAAAGTCAGGATACCTCTGGGGGAGGTAGAAAAGGGTAATGATGTTCACCATTGAAAGTGGTTTATTATAATATCAGTTAATAAAAGATCCAAAAAATAAAACGATCTCTCACTTGGGACTAGGACGCATCTCCAATAGCATGAATACTTTTAAAATTGCAGAATTTAAATAAGGTAGAAAATTAATAAAAATCTTTCAGTTAAAATCCCAGTTTTCCTAAATCTTAGGAAGTACCTCCTGAAAATGGGTTGTTTTATAATTCAGAGGATAGGGGAGCCTGGGTGGCTCAGTCGTTAAGCATCTGCTTTTGGCTCAGGTCATGATCCCAGGAGCCTGGGATTGAGCCCCACACCGGCTTCCTGCTCAGGGGAAGGCCTGCTTCTCCATGTCCCACCCCCCCCTGCTTGTTTTCCTCTCTCACTGTCTCTCTCTGTTGTCAAATACATAAATAAAATCTTAAAAAAAAAAAAAAAAAGAATTCAGAGGATAGAGCATTTACCTAGCAGCATTGTAGCAAAGGTTAGAGAGAATGGAAAGGCAATAAATTAAATTAAGTAACAACAATAATTAGTTGCTTTCTTGATTTGCTTAGAATTTGTGATCCAAAGGTCCATTTTCATATATAGTCGTTATTGTTGCTTTCTAAATGCTTTATTAATAACCTACTTATTTTACATTGTGCTAGCTACAAGTTGGGCAAAGTTTTAATAAGCCCAGATAAGAAAAATATAACACTGAATTCCTCTGCAGCATCCCTGGCTAATTTCCCTCAACCTTTGCTTTCTTTCCTGGCCTCAGAGTTCATTCCCTCCCAGCTTTGCCCTATAAATTAGAAGCACTTTTATCTGAAGCTGTCAACCTAGTCCTTCAAAGATTATTCTAAACTTGTCAGCCTTATCTATAGGGAGGGGGAGGGAGTGGCCTGGAGCGTTAATATGTTTTTCAAAGGGCTCTCTGAACACTGAGATAGTATTAGCCTGTAATGAGAGGAAGGGAGTCTTGTCAAATGTGCTCCAATTAAATGTTACAGACTTCCCCCAGGAGCAGCTTCTTTCTTTTGGGAATTGAGTCATGTTTGGTAACTTTATTCCTGGGGCTAACACCGTTTTTTCTTTTTTTTTTTTCAGACATGCCAGAAGAGAAAAGATCCAAATGATTATATTCTTTCCTGTCCTGTCAGGATTCAGAAATTCACTGCTGACACAAGTCAGTTTGTGCTCAGGCAGGCTTTCTTAGTAAATGATCCAAAAAAGAGAAAGTTCATGCTTTTGTGTCAGCCACCAGAATATCATTCATTACACTTACCTAGCCAACTTCTTTGACTAGACAGACCCCTCAGTGAGAGGGACTGTGGTCAAATTTACTCACAGTTGACCACTTTTGCCCTCTGGCTTTAAAATATTTAATCATAGGTAGAATTTTTAAAACACACACACACACACACACACACACACACACACACACACAATTGCTCTTAGAATTCATTAGATTTCCACAGAACTTAGTAAATTTCCAGTGACACAGTTGTAAATGATTTGAAATGTATTTTAAATATGTGGCCATACCTTTTCATTTGCTCAGGATTGCTAGTTGCAAGGAAGGCTGATTTTTTTTTTTAGAGATTTTATTTATTTGCTTGACAGACAGAGATCACAAGTAGGCAGAGAGAGAGGGGTAAACAGGCTCCCCACTGAGCAGAGGGCCCGATTCAGGGCTCAATCCCAGGACCCTGAGATCATGACCTGAGCCGGAGGCAGAGGCCTAACCCACTGTGCCACCCAGGTGCCCCAAGGCTAATTTTGATGGAGCATTTCATCATCTCCTTTTCTTTAGGCAACTGGAGACCACTTATAAAATTGCTAATTGCATTCATCTTAAGATACAGCTGAAGTGAAATATAGCCTATTTTCTTAACTTTATGTAATGACACTAATAGAAATTGCAAAACAGATTTTAGTCCTAATTATATAATTTAATAGTATCCTTAGAAAATCAAAAATTTAAAATGGTAAAGTGTTCAGATAAGAAATATCAGAGTTCTAGTAATAATATTAAACATCATTAAATATTAAAAAACATGTTTAAAGTATTTCAATTCATAAAACAAGTTTTCAAAATACATTTTTAAAGGCAAAAAGTACCTGAAATGTAATCCTGTTTTTAAAATATCAATTTTAAAATTTTAAAATAAAATTTTTTTTTATTTTAAAAAATTTAAAAAAAAATTTTATTTAAAAAAATTTTTAAAAAATATTTAAAATAAATTTCTTGTTATGTAACAATCATATGTTTTATTTAATTGTACTAAAACTCTAGCTGAAGGGTATTTTGAGGGTAGAAACAATAATAATTATTTATCATCATTCCTATTTCTTAAATTTGGGTATTAATATTGGTCCCAGCCAATTAATAACAATGCTCTCTGGGCCTGGGTCAGTGTTACTAGTAGTGAGCACTCCATAGGGTCCAATGTTGTGGCTGGAACCAGCTCTTGTGGTTCTTATTATGATTTCAGGACACATTTCAGCAAAAGCCATCAGGGAACTTTGAGGAAAAGAGTTATTACTAAGAAGTCCTAGAGGGTACTTGGCATGACTAAGGGATGCATAGAAAGGTCAGGGGAGAGAGAAGAACAGGGTAGGCGGACCTGGGGCTCTGGCTTTATTAGGGTCCAAGGGTGGGATATCTAGGGTTTTGCAAGTTCACTCTTTATTGGCTAACTTAAAGTCAAAGAGTGGGAATTAGGGTAGGGGAAGGGAGCAGAAGGGTCATTCAAGCAGTTACCTAGATTTTTCCAGGGCTTTCTGAAAGAGGGGACTCTGAGTGGGGGCAGCCTAATTTTTTATCTGGTTGTTCTAGCAAGTGTATCATATAACTGGCAATATTCTTATTCAAGATGGATGTCTTTCAAACAGATGCCTGGCAATCAAAAGCTGAATGTCAGGCACCTACACTCCATTGAGGGCTGATCCCTAGGGGCAGGTTTTCTCTGTTCCATGTGGGTTGATGCTGGGCTGACACAGAAAGCTGAAATTTTCAAAATGATTTCATTACTCATGTATTTTTTACTCAGTTGAAATGACTAGAATAGTTCAGGGCTGGTCAGGCATCTTTTTCTCTTTTTCCACATGACCTCTCTATGTTTCTAGTGTGGGCTTTCACACAGCTTGATGGTCTCCCAACTTCTTATATACTGTCTCCAGAGCACAAAAGTGGTCAATACCAAACATTCTCACTACTTGGTCCTAAAAGTTCCAGAATGCCACTTCCTTTTACTTCTGTTGGTTTTGGTAGTCACGTGTAGCTCATCCAAAAAGGGATGAAGTAGACTTCACCTCTTGATCACAAAACATCAAGGTCACATTGTAAAATGGGAGTTTTTGTGTTATTTTAGGAAAAATCATCTGCCAAACTCTTTATGATCAGTTTCTAGGGAAGATGAGAATTCATTCCAAGATAACCAAGAGTTAAATATGATAAAGCAATACTCACTGACTCACTGACAAAACCTGCACTGTTGAGAGAAAATTCAGAGTACAAGAAGGAGCTTATCATTAAGATAGATTTAGAATTAGATATAGAACTTAGATTAGAGAAATCCTATAAAACATATCATCACTAGTATAACTGCTTTGGTATTCTTGTGGGAAAAATATTAAGACCAAATTGGAAGACAAGTATTTTTCCCTCTTTTGGAGGAATAAAGTGCAACTTCTACGATTCAGAAATGCCTGATGGCACAACTCCCATTTAGGCAACACCCAGATGCTAACTGGCATCTGGAAGAGATGGATAATTTCTTGGACTTGGTGAATGGCCCTCAGCACCCACAGTCTTTCTACTATTTTATAGTTGCCTATGCTACGTAGTTTAGATTACATTTCCCAGAGTGTGGGAAATGTCTAGAGGTATGAAGGTGGATCAGGTATAAATATAAACAACTCTATAAGATGTGATGTAAGAATGAGGTAAAGTCCATCTTGCTGCTCTTTTCTTTTTTCCCCCGGCTTATCTGCAGGCATGAAGATATTGGGCATTTTGCCACAGCCTTCCTGTGTACAATCACTGGCTTTGTTGGTGTTGAAAGTCTTTGCGTTGGCACAGACAGTATCTATATGATTTGTGGCTGATACCCAGACATCATGTAATTGAAATGAAGAGTTCCAGTTCCTGTGATAGTTTTCTGATTCCTACCTTCCTGGATAGGCTTAATCTAGGATCCACTCATCTAGTTCTTCTAATAATGTTGGTAACATCTAATCCCTTGATGGTAAACTATTTTCTGCTTAAAACAGTTGAAATAGTCTCTCCTGTAACTAGGTTCACCCAAGACGGTCAGTATAGTAAATGTCAGTAGGGGAGGGGA
The DNA here is from genome assembly GCA_004024625.1 of Mellivora capensis. NCBI lineage: Eukaryota > Metazoa > Chordata > Mammalia > Carnivora > Mustelidae > Mellivora > Mellivora capensis. The sequence goes on along the minus strand of PISX010006671.1, from coordinate 54,585 downwards.
ATTCTCTTAACCCAGCACATACAGCTGTCCTTGCAGAGTGAAACAAAAATAGTCAAGGAGAGCCACTGGGGTCTTGTGGGGTAGCTGACAAGATTTTCCCTTAAACACTTGTGAGATAACTCAAAGGGATTTTTACAGAAAAAATTTTAAGGGACTACACAAGCATACACAACTATCAGTTGTATAAAGGTTCTGTCTTTCTTGAATAGTGCTTTTGGAATAATTCTATCTGAGAAGTAGGTGGAAATGTTTGGCATTTGGGCCTAGTTCTATATTTTTTTATAGCTTTATTGAAATGTTGGGTTCTATATTTTTTAATAACTTTATTGAAATGTCATCAGCATATAATCTGCATATATTTAGAATATATACCTAAATAAATTTTCACATAAGTATATACATTGAAACCATCAGTTACATCCAACTAATGAATATATCCAGCATCCATAATGGTTTTCTCCTGACCTTTGGAGGCTCTCCCATGTGTCTTCTTCATGTCCCTTGTTGTTCTCACCCCTCTCTTCCACTTGTGGCATCAGCACCAGCAACAACTATCTGCTGTCACTTTAATTTGAAGTTTTTAGAACTTATGTACTTACTTCATACAGTACCTACTTTTCTTTTTCCCTGCTTCTTCCACTTGGTATAATTTATTCAAAACTAATCCTTGCCGATTGCCTATGTTAATAGTTCAATTACTTTTATTGATGAATAATATTCCACTGTGTGGTTATTCTAGTGTGTTTATTCATTGGTTGACAACCATTTAGGTCATTTCCAGTATGGGGTGCAATAAAGCTTCTAGGAATATTCAAGTACACATCCTTATATGTATAGCCTTTTATTTCTCTTGGATAATTACCTGAAAGTGAAACAGTTAGATAATATAGCAGGTATTTGCATTCCCATTCGCAGCTTGAGTTTTATTAAATTACATTCCCACTAAAAATTACACTTTTACAAAAATGTAAAGTGAAATCCAACTTATACTAATCTAACATATTTGCCATTTATGTACTCATACACATATTTGGTACACAGACATATATATATATATGTCTTTATAATTAATGTATATGAAAATTTGTATACATTTTACCGATATGGTATATACCTTATTTATGTTTGCACATCAACAAAAAGAAAAGATTATTATAATATGTTTTCAGACTTTGTTTCATTCTGTATTCTCATCAAACATTACAAGATAAAGCATGTTGTTTTCCATAGTTGATTTATCAATTGGGATTTAGATATTTAATTCACAATTCTTAATGACTATAAGGTAGTGATGTATGTATGAGGCATAGGGATTAATATACAATGGTGTATGAGACATAGGGATTATATCATTGTGTTCACCTTATTAACACGGCTGGTTAGGTCCCCACAATGAGAAATAGATTTAGTGATTGAGAACATTTTACTTTACTGGGAGCAGAATGGAGAAATATACATATATACATAAATAGGAAAAAGACAAGTAAACAGAGTTTGTTACTACTATTTAAAATAGAAATTTTTCATTTTTTATACCATATAGGCATTGGCATTTCCTTTTCTTTGTGGAAACATTTAAGGATTTTAGATAAAAGAACAGTATATCACACTTACTTTTATAAGTTTTTTCAAATCTCTGAATTTTTTCATGAAATAAAAATATTAGAATATCTTATATTTTCATTTTAGTAGTTGTTGTTATCATGTGGTTTGATTTTTTTAATAAAAATAGATAAGAGAGGAAGTAAAGATGAAAGGGAAGAAAAAAAGTAAGAAATGAAACTAGTAAGTATTGTTCCTTATGTCTAATATAACTAGAGTGTGCATTATACTTGGTGGGAAAAATATTTAATAAAATCCATAACAAAAGCAACAGTACTCCAAAAAATGCAGTTATATTAGCTATTACATTGAATCCTGATTATAATGGAAAGTGTTCTTCCAACATGATTGTTGAACCAGGATTTGCCTACTCAATCCAAATCAATTATATTATAGGACATTTATCTTATTGATTAGCTGTTCATTTATGCTAAAAGAACATGTATCCTTCTTAGAGTTACTCCACTGTGGTCTTCCTATTAGACCAACTCCTGCAGCATGTGCCAGAAAGCACAGCATACTTGAGCAGTCTGTTATTTTGTATGTTAATCAGACAGTGACTCCAAGTTTGCTTTCCTCATCCTCATTATAGAAATAAAGGTTGTGAGGATTTAATCCACATTTTTGAAGCTCAGGTCTCTCATTTGTTCAAGTGATAATAATGTCTCCATTTGTCTACATCACAAAGATAATCAGAGAATCAAATCAAATGAGACCACTGAAGTAAAAGTACTTGGTTAACTTTCAAACCACTATAAAAATATGTTATGATTTAGGGACAATGTCAGGTTTTATGTATGATTTTCTGCTTTAGAAAAGGCTAGAGTAAGGTTATAATTCAATTTTTCAAATTGAATTAGGCATACAGATAGAGATATAGAGTGGATTCTCAGTACATCTCTTATATTAGTTCTTTATTATAGTTGTCAGTTTTATCTTAATGGTCAGTAATAAATATAATTTTTTAAAGTAATACAATATGAAGAAACTTTGTTCTTACCAGGAATTAGCCTTTTTAACTAGCAATGCATTTGTTATAACTCTGATTTAGGTCTTTGGGTAATGTTATCTAATGACAAATACTCCAGATATAAGGTACTTTTTATACAAGGACTTGTATTTTATGACAATGCACAGAAGAGGAAAATTAAAAAGTTGAATTGTCTGAAGATTGTTTAAGAGAGCTCATGGTTGGAATACCACACACTTTAAGGAAAATCAACATAAGGCTTTCACCTTTCCCTCAAATTATCAAATTAAATAGTTCTTTATTTACATTGAAATAATTAGAGATGTGTCAAGTACTAATACTAACAAATTGGGGAAAACGTTTGCATTCTGTTCAGGTTTTTTTGTTGTTCTTCTAAGAAACTGAGTATCTAAAAATGTCTTGATTTTCTTTGTTTCTAACAACATGGTAAAAATAGATAATCCTGAAAATTCTTCAGCAAAATAACACCTACAAATGTTGGCAAATATGTTTTTAAAAATTTTCTTAAATGCATAGCTGAGCTAAGAACAGAGTAACAAACCTCAGGGGTTACATTAGAGAAGGAGAAAAAGAGAAAGAAAAGGAAGTGAAGAGAAGAGAAGAGATGAGAAGAGAAGAGAAGAGAAGAGAAGAGAAGGAAGGAGGAAAAAAAATATAAAGGAAGTTTAGCAATGTTGGTAAATATTAGTATCACAAATGCTGTTCCTCTAAGTCACCAACAAATGTAATTGGAAAAGGCAACAAAAGCATAAGGGGCCTAAGAACCTAAGAATAAATCGAATAAAGGATGTGTATGACTTTATATAAAAGGAAATTTCTATTGAATAATTACAATAGAACTGAATAAAAGGAGAAACATAGATTTATGGGTATAAAGATAACAATGTGATAAAACAATCTATAAGTTCAATTATTTTTCTATTAAAAACCCTAACTAATTCACATGTTTGTGTGTGTACTTATTCATATTTTTTCGTGAGTAAGAAACTAGACAACCAGAATGTAAGTACATGAAAGAACAGAGGGCTAAAGCTATTGTTTTCAATTTAGGTTCTTCAGAAGCAGCCTATAAAATAAGTTTGCATGCACAAGTGATTTTTTTAAAGAAAGTGTGCCAACAAGAAACTAGTAAGAGATAAAGAGGGAGCCAAGCAAGTGTGTGATTTCTGACAAAGTATCATAATGAGTAGATTGAGGCTGGTTCCATAGAAAAACTCAAAAGTAAATTAGCTCCGAGTTGTTCCATTTTACTACAATGGATCTGTTTTCTCATGCTTCCATACTAGTGAGTGATTGGTTAGGGGCTAATTCTAACTTTTTGTTTATGGACAATCTGGGTTTAGTAGCACAAAGATACTGGGGAAGTTTATCTAAGTTTATCTAAGCTGAGGGGATACATAAAATAATTTCAAAAGGAGCTCCAACATTGTCTACATTGTTGAGAATAAGATGGAGGGCTTTTTCTTGTCAGTTATCGAGAATTATAAAAATAGTGCAATTGGTATGCAATATTTGTAGAAGGAGACAAAAATAAGCCAGAGTGCTAGAAACAAATCAATGAATATTTGGTAACTCAATTTGTGAGAAAGATGGCTTTGCAATATTAGGAGGAACACAATGGATTACATGGTGTTGGGACAAATGTTTTTCACACAGATAAAAATAGAGTTAGTTTTCTCTTTCTTATTTATTAAATTATTATACACAAGAATTTTATTTTTAAGGATTTATTTGTTTATTTTAGAGAGAGAGAGTGGGCACAAGTGAAGAGGGGGGCAGAGGGAGAGAAAGAGAGAATCTCAAGCAGACTCTCTGCTGAGCGTGGAGACCAATGCCAGATTCAATCTCAAGACCCTGAGATCATGACCTGAGCCAATATCAAGAGTCTGATGATCAAACAACTGAGACACCCAGGCATCCCCACACAAATTTTAGAAGAAAATACAGAATAGCTTTAGAAGACCTTGAGTCAGGAAAATATTTCCTAAACTTGGCCTTGAAAGCAAAACCACATAAAAACTCTGACAAAGTGCATTTCCTTTTTTTTAGTTTTTAAACTACATTACTTTTTTTTCCTTAGTTTTCTGAGCCTTAAATAGATTATTAAATAGTAGAAAGACAACCAAAAAAGGACTAGAGTTGGTAAAGATAATGAAAATAAAACAGATTTTCTTATATGTATTGTAGAAAAATTGAATTGTTTGAACATTTTTGGGGCCATATTAAATAGTAAAGTTGAAAATGAATGTACCTATCCTCAAAAGTTTTGGACAACATTAATATAGAATATTTTATTTTATTTTTTTTATTTTTAAAGATTTTATTTATTTATTTGTTTTTTTGACAGACAGACACAGCGAGAGAGGGAACATAGCAGGGTAAGTGGTATCACTTTGAGAAGCACAGTACTTCTATAGTAGTACTTTTATAGTATACCAGTACTGTTTTTGGGTTTACTGGGATGACCTTGAGCCCTGAGATCATAACCAGCTGGTCCCAAAGATGTTGCCTGAGGCTGCTGGTCTTCAGGAGAAAGAACTCAATGACAGATGCAATAGAACAGATGAACAGCACAAGCTGGAAAGTTTGTTAAAGTGAAAGTACACCCTTGAGATGTGAGAGTGGGTAAGCCGCTGGGGTATGGGTTTCTGTATTTTATTGACCACGTTAACAAGGGGGTAGACCATTCATTACTCAGATAGGATTTCTTGGAGGTAGGGTTTCTGTGGGTTTTTTTTCCCCCCCTTATTTGGTCAGGGGTTTTCCTGTCATGACACAGGCCATCTTGAACCTTTCTGATTTGATCCAGCTTCTTGTACGTTTTGCACTTTCTTTGGACTACAGCTGGGACAGGGATCTGTCTTTTTTTTTTTTTTTTTTTTTAGATTTTATTTATTTATTTGACAGAGAGAGAGATCACAAGTAGGCAGAGAGGCAGGCGGAGAGAGAGGGGGAAGCAGGCTCCCTGCTGAGCAGAGAGCCCGATGTGGGGCTCGATCCCAGGACCCCGAGATCATGACCCGAGCCGAAGGCAGCGGCTTAATCCACTGAGCCACCCAGGCGCTCCAGGGATCTGTCTTTCTTGATAGCTGGTCATGACTTCCTTTTTGTTCCCCTCCAGGCATCCTCTGACATCCTAGCTGCCTACTTTAACCATACTTCTTATATACCTCCAAATAGTATAGTTACTGGCCATATGTGACTATTTAAATTTACATTTATGTAAATTAAAGTAAAAATTCAGTTTCTCTTCCACACTAGCTATATTTTAAGTGTCAAGTGGCCACATATGGCTAGTGGCTACAGTTTTGGACGACACTAATATAGAATATTTTATTTTATTTATTTTTAAAGGTTTTATTTATTTATTTTTGACAGAGAGACAGAGCAAGAGAGGCAGCACAGCAGGGTAAGTGGGAGAGGGAAAAGCAGGCTTCCCGCTGAGCATGGAACCCAATGTGGGGCTTGATCCCAGGACCCTGGGATAGTGACCTGAGCTGAAGGTAGACCCTTAACGACTGAGCCACCTAGGAGCCCCTAAAATATTTTATTATCACAGAAAATTCTGTTGGCCAACACTGACCTAGAGAAACCCTCATATGTATGCACAATCATATTAAAAGGAATATTTATTGCAGTATTATGACAGCAAATAATTGGAAGCAAATACCATCAATAAGAAAACAAACTAATTTATGGTGTATCCATAAAATGAAATGTATCAATGAAAGTAAATTATTTAGAACTACATATTTCAACAGGGATAAGTCACATTAATTTAATGGTTGAAATAAATATCATGTGTTTGACATTAATTTAGTGAAATTCCCAGTCATTACTGTTTCAAATATTTCTTCCCTGGGGTGCCTGGGTGGCTCAGTGGGTTAATGCCTCTGCTTTCGGCTCAGGTCATGATCCCAGGGTCCTGGGATCGAGCCCCACATTGGGCTCTCTGCTCCGCGGAGAGCCTTCTTCCTTCTCTCTCTCCCTGCCTGCCTCTCTTGCCTACTTGTAATCTCTGTCTGTCAAATAAATAAATAAAATCTTAAAAAAAAAAATTCTTCCCTTTCTCTTTTTCTTCTCGTTCCGGTATTTCCGTTACACATATATTGCATGCTTTGTAGTTGTCCCACAATCCTTATATACTCTGTTTTGTTTTATTCACTGTTTGTTCTCTTTTTAGTATTTTTTGGTTCTCTTTTTAGTTTTGAAGGTATTTATTGAGATACCTTTAAACTCAGAGACTCTATCCTCAGCTATGTCCAGTTTACTAGTAAGCTCACCAAAGGCGTTCTTCAGTTCTGTTTTAGTGGTTTTTATCACTAGTGTTTAATTTTGTCTTTTTTGTAGGGTTTCCACCTATTTGTTTATATTGCCCATCTGTTCTTACATGCTGTCTACTTTATTCACTAGAGCCTTAGCATATGAATCATAGCTGTTTTGAATTCCCATTTTGGCAATTCCAGTGATTCTGCCATGTCTGGTTCTGATGTTTGCTCTGTGTCTTTAAAATGTGCTTTTTGTCTTTTGTTGTACCATGTAATTTTTTTCTTGATAGCCAGACTTGATGTACCCGGTAAAAGGAACTGCTGTAAGTAGACCTTTAGTAATGAGATGGGAAGATGTGGGGGGAGGGGAAGCATTCTATAGTCCTATGATTAAGTCTCAGGCTTTTAATAAGGCTAAATGCTTCTGGATTGTGAACTTCACAAATGTTTCTCAGGGAGTGGGTTTGTTTGATTGGTTTGGGGTTTTGTTCTCTTTTTTCTTTTCTTTGCTCCCTTTCTTTTTGCTCCCTTTTTGCAGGAGAGTAAGGCTACAGTGGACTGGAGTTGGGTATTTCACTTTCCCTAGGTTAGTTAGGCTCTGATAATATCTCAGCAGGTTAGGTTCCTGTTAACTAGCTTCTCCTGAGGGCTACCCTTATTAAGAACAGAGAACTCTAAAAAAAAAAAAGAAAAAAGAAAAAAAAACAAACAGAGAGTTCTGGTGTATTTGGAAATGGTTCTTTCACCACTCCTCCTGCTGGAAGCACCAAGGGATTTTTCTCAGATAATACTGTGGTAAACTGTTGAACTCCTGGAAGTAAATCTAATAATGTTGTGGGTAGGGAAGGGGGACTCCTGAAACCATGACTGGAGTTCTGAACTCAGCCTTATGGACTGAGCCTGTAGCAATTTGTCAATTATAGTTCAGGTTTTCCTCCTTGGCCCTGGTTCCCCAGGAGGTCTCTGCTCATGAGTTTCTGTGCTGTTATTAGTTGTTATTTTGTTGTTATTAAGTTGTTATTTTCTGTATTCATCTGCCTTTCCCATCTTGGGAGCAGTGGCTTGCCTTTGTGCCCTCCTCTCTCTTAGGGATCCAGAGAGCTTTTTGTTTGTTTGATTGGTTAGTTAGTTAGTTTTGTTTTGTTTTGTTTTTAGTCTGTTCAGCTTTTATTTAAGACTGTGTGGTGAATTCCAAAGGCCCGATGTGAAGAACCTAGCAACACATGGGGCATAATGTTAAACTATTAGCATAATAGTTAAAATATGCGAAATAGTAGATAACATTTATGGATATAATGGTATAAAGTAAATGTTTAAAGAGGCGCATAGAAATGAAAAACATCCAATTTAGGGTCACCAGAGTGGCTCAGTAGGCTGAGTATCTGCCTTTGGCTCAGGTCATGATCCTAGAGTTCTGGGATCAAGCCCTAAGTCAAGCACTCTGCTGAGCAGGGAGCCTGCTTCTCTCTCTCCCTCTGCCTACTTGCACTCTTTCTCCTTCTCTCTCTCTGTCAAATAAATAAATAAAATCTATAAATAAATTAATTAATTAAAGAAAAACACCAAATTTAGGAGATTATTTAATTCTGGTAAGGGTGAGGTATATAGATGGTATGTATAATTGGTTAGAGCCACAGAAGTTTAACTCTTTACATATTCCCAAATTACTTAAGCTAAGTAAAGGGCATATAAGTGGTTGTACCACTGGACTCTTCTTTATAAATCTGAAATATCTCATAATGATATTTAATTTTCAAACCTACCATTGTATGCCTTCTACATGTAGGTTACATTTAAGATAAAATGACAAAAATAGGGTCATAAGCTCTTTGTCCATTTATCTAATACTTGTCTTCTAAATTCTTATAATCAAATATTCTGGTTTCTCCTCTTCCTTCTTCTTTTTTTCAAAGATTGGAAGATATAGTTTATTGTGTGTTTTTTCTTACCCGAAATGCAAGAGTTGAAATTACATCATCACATACTTTTTAAAATATTTTTTAAGAGTTTCAGATGCTTTTTTTAACCTACAGTTGATGATGATGATGATGATGGTGATAATGATAATGATGATTGCTTCCAGAATCTATTACCACCTTCTCAGGGGAAATTACTTGCACATTTGATAAGTGTTTCTTCAAAGATTAATAAAATTCTTGGAAAACAGGGTAAAATATAAGTTCTTCTTATATTCTTCTGTGTTCTTCCATGTTCAACCAGTTCATTATTTAGTACTGTACAGTTGTATTCATTATGAAACCAAACAGAAAAATGCATAACCAAATTTTTATCAAGTGACCCCTACAAGTGATCTACTGAAAATTTCATAATTTTTTACTTGAAAAGAACATGTACAATTATTAAATGAAATAATAATAATGATTAAATGTATAAAATCTTGAAAGTCTTCCAAATACTTAGAAAATATTTTAATATCCCCTGGATCTCTGACCTTTGACTTGAATAGTAAATATAGTTTTTTCTTTAGATCATGTATGATCATTCATGCAGATATGCAAAAGTGCCTTCCAATGTGCAGAGAAAGTCCATTTAATTTCTTACCATTTCTAATTTGATTTTGGTGACATGTAATCATTTTAAAAACAAAAATCTGTGGATCAATCAATCCTTTAACTCTGAAATTGACAAGGCACTCTGCTAAAACAGGAGGGAGGTGAGGGATACAACAAGAGGGAAAACCACTTTTTAATCCATTTATTTACTACTTACTGTTCATTCATTTACTATTTCCATACTAATATATGATAATATTTACTGTGTACTATGTACTTGGAACATAATTTTTTTTATTAAAGCCTCTGTTTCCTGAAGCAATCCTATTAAGAGGTCATATCCTGAGTTTATCAATGAGAGTATGGAGAAATAATAATCTAACATTTACTAAGCATTTAATTTATGCTAGACAATGTTATAATTGTTTTTAATATATTAATCTTTACAACAGTGATATAGGTAGAAACTATCATTTTCATTTTGTATATGAAGTTATGTGGCAGATATACATTAAACTTGTCCAAGGTCGTACAAATTAGAGACTCAGTATACAATCCTAGGCAGTCTGGTTTTAGCATTGTTCTCTTAAACACAATGTTATAGCTGTGTGTAGATAAGGGAACCAGGAACCAATCTTAGTATTCCTAGATGCCAAACCCCTTTTTCTAAACATTGTGCTATAAGATATACTATAATGGTAGATTAGTTTGTTCTTGACCAGCACTTCTACCAGAAAATCCGAGCAAAGCATTTTAAAAAAATTTATTCAAATGTTTTGGGAAGGTGTCAGGCAATAAGGAATTACTTTACAGGTATTAATAAGGAAAGAAAAGACACCAAAAGAGCCATAAATTTAGCCCTTTAATCATTTTTTCCCCTTGAGTTCATTTATTTATTTAAGTAACATCTACATGCAACATGGGATTTGAATTCACAACCTTGAGATCAAGAGTCACACTCTCTTCTGACAGAGCCAGCCAAGGTGCCTCTGAGCCCTTTAAATCTTGAGGTATGCACAAATTTTTAAAAAATATGGTGACTGAGAGAAGCTACACAGAACTTTTGACAGTCATTGGATTGAGGGAAAAGTTAAAGGCCATTATTTCCAATTGGGATACAAACAAAACAAAACAAAAAAACAAATACAAAATACTCCCTCCTTAGGGAGAAACCATAAGAACAAAGTTTAACCATAAATGAACCAACTTTGAATTACTTCAATACCTAATTAGTTATGTTATCTGCTAGCTGCCTGACAGAAGTAAAACTAAATCCTTTTTAAACTTGGATCAGTACAAGTACATAGGATGTAGTGAAAGGTCTAATATATGTGTAATTCAAATCCTAGATAAATTAGGATAGAGGCAATAGGGTAGAAGAAATAGTTAAAATGTTAACAACTGATAATTTATTAGACTAACTAAAGACGTCAAGACAGACTGAAGATCTAAGGACCACATCCACAATAAATTCAAATAAAACTATACTTATTTCCATCAAGTTAGAACTGGTGAAAGACAAAATGAAAATATTAAAATCAGCTGGAGGAGGTATCAAAACACTATGCTACTTTCATGGAACCAAAATAAGACTGATAGTTAACTTTTTAACAGAAACAATGGAAGACAGAGGACAGTATCTATCTATAAAATGTTGAAGGTTAGTACTTCAAACCTAGAAGTCTATGCCCAGTTAAAGTATCCTTTCACAAATAAGCCTATGTAATTCAAATTGTAATTCAAATTATGATTCAAATGTAATTCAGATTTGATACTTTGTTACAAGCAGACCTGTGTAAAAGTAAATAGCAGAGGATGTTTAGGCACACACACACACACACACACCAAAAACAATAAAACAACAACAAAACACACCAAAAAAACTTCTGTGCAAATGTTCCTGATTTAGAATGTGTGCGACCTTAAGATAAGGACTCAGAACATCTTAGTGTCTGCACTGGGAAATCTTATATCCTCAATTTCCAAAGAACACTAAGTCTTTGTAGACTCCGTTTTTTAGTACAATCTAAAAAATAAACTGTTCCTACCCTAGAGTCCCATTCAACTATGGCTCTAAAAGACAGAAGAGAGATGTGGAAAAAAAAAATTCCCAATGGGCAGAATTTGGGTAGTATATTGTTATCCATATTGTGTGTCAGTGTGTGTGTGTGAAAAGCAAAGTGTCTCTAAGTAATACATGTACAGAGTCATTGGTTTAGATGGTTGATGAGGTGACTGGAAGGTAAATATTAGAAAATCAGAGAGAAGGGTCTAGAGAAGTAACATGGGGTTGAAACTTTAAGAGTATGCGTGAGTAGGAGCTAAAATGGAGAAGTAATAGAAAGATCCTTGTCCCTCAAACACAGCTAGATAAATATCAAATCAATCTGAGCAGTGATAAAACAAATAGAAACAAATTGCATAACTAGAGGGAGAAAAGAGGTCACATCTTATAAGGTAGGAGGTGTGGAGATGTGGCTTGGGGGAATAACAGACTATGGGTGCTGTGGAAGGCAGAGAGCCCTGGCCATGGATAGAAGTGCACATGTGTCCATGCACGAGAGAGAGAGGCATCCAAAACACAACAGTGGCATACTGCAAAGACACATCCTGAAGCACCGGGCCTTGGAGAGTATATAACTTCATCTCCATAAGGCCATTACTCTCAGGAGCAAGAAACATAACAAGATTTCCTTTCACACAGAAGGAGACAGAGACCTAGATAAAATGCCAAGAAGAATTTACCCCAAAAGAAAGAACAAGGAAAAGTCACAGCTAGGGATCTAATCTGAACCTATATAAGCAATATGCCTGATCTAAAAATTTAAAGCAACAGTCATAAGGATGCTAGCTGAACTTCAGAAAAGCATAGAAAATATTTGGGATTCCCTTATCATAAACATAAAGGACTTAAAAACAAGTCAGGCCTAAATGAAAAATGCAATAACCGAGACTTGAAATCAACTGGTTGTAATGACCAAAAGTATGGAAGAAGCAGATGAATGAATATGACACAGAAGACAAAATTATGGAAATTATGAAGCTGAAAAAAGAAGGAAAGAAAAATATCGGATCATGAATGTAGACTTAGGGAACTCAGTGACTTCATAAAGCATAATAATGTTCATATCATAGGAGTCCCAGAAGAAGAGAGGGAAATGGGGACAGAAGGTTTATTTGAGCAAATTGTAGCTGGATACTTCCCTAATATGGGGAAGGAAACAGACATCTGAATCCAGGAGGCACAGAGAACTCCCCATCAAAATCAATAAAAGCAGGCCAACACTAAGACATATCATAGTAAAATTTGCAAAATATAGAGATAAAGAAAAAAATCATAAAAGCATCAAGACAAAAGAAGTCTTTAATTTACAAGGGAAGACAAATAAGTTTAGCAGATATCACCACAGAAATGTGGCAGGCCAGAGAATGTGGCATGATATATTCAGCATGCTGAATGGGGAAAATAAGCAGCCAAGAATATTTTATCCAGCAAGGCTTTTTATTTAGAACAGAAGGAGAGATAGAGTTTCCCAGACAAATAAAAACTGAAGGAGTTCATAACCACCAAACTAATCCTGAAAGAAATATTAATGTGGACTCTGAGTGGGAAAGAAACCAAAAGTGACAAAGACTAGACAGGGATAGAGAAAGTTTCCAATAACAATAACAAAAGAAGTAATAAAATGGCACTAAATTCCTATCAATAATTACTCTGAATATAAATGGACTAAAAGCTCCAATCAAAAACATAGTGTTTCAGAATGGTTAAAAAACAAGACCCATCTATACATTGCCTACAAGGGACATATTTTAGACCAAAGACACCTGTAGATTGAAAGCAAGGGGATGGAGAAATGTTTACCATGCAAATAGATGTCAAGAGAAAGCTGGAGTAGCAATACTTATATTGAACAAACTATATTTCAAATCAAAGACTAGTGTTTAAAGAGATGAAGAAGTGCACCATATAAACCAACAAGAATAACTAACAGTTGTAAATATTTATGCACCCAAATTAGTAGCACCCAAATACATAAAACAATATGAAACTTAAAGGAACTCATTGATAACAATACAATAATAGTAGGGGACTTTAACACCCCACTTATATCAACAGATCCTCTAAGCAGAAAATCAACATGGAAACAATGGGTTTGAATGGCACACTGGACCAGAGGGATTTAACAGATATATTCCGAACACTTCATCCTAAACCAGCAAAATACACATTCCTTTCAAGTGCACATGGGACATTCTCCAAAATAGAGCACATATTAGGTCACAAATCAAGCCTCAACAGTTACAAAAAAACTGACATCATACTGGACTGCAAGGGTGATTCAACATTTTTGAATCAATCAATGTGATACATCACACTAATAAAAAAAAGGATAAGAACCATATGATCCTTTCAATTGATGCAGAAAAAGCATTTGACAAAATAAACATCCTTTCTTGATTGAAACTCTCCACGTCATAGGGATAGAGGGAACATACCTCAATATCATAAAAGCCATATATAAAAAGCCCACAGCTAATATCATTCTCAATGGGGAAAAACTGACATCTTTTCCCTTAAGGTTAGGAACACAACATGGATGCCCACTCTCATCACTAATGTTCAGCATAGTACTAGAAGTCCTAGCCTCAGAAATCAGACAATAAAGAGAAATAAAAGGCATTCAAATTGGCAAAGAAGAGGTCAAACTCTCAATCTTTGCAGATGACATGACACTTTATTTATTTATTTTTATTTTTTTAAAGATTTTTATTTATTTATTTGACAGCGAGAGAGCACAAGCAGGGGGAGCAACAGGCAGAGGGAGAGGGAGAAGCAGCCTCCCTGCTAAGCAGGGAGCCTGATGCAGGGCTTGATTCCAGGACCCTTGGATCATGACTGAAGCTAAAAGCAGATGTTTAAACAAGTGAGCCACCCAGGTGCCCCAATATGATACTTTATGTAAAAAAACTCAAACGATTCCACCCCAAAATTGCTAGAACTCGTTCAGGAATTCAGGAACATGGCAGGATATAAAATCAACACACAGAAATCTGTTGCATTTCAAGGGGCGCCTGGGTGGCTCAGTGGGTTAAAGCCTCTGCCTTCGGCTCAGGTCATGATCCCAGGGTCCTGGGATCAAGCCCCGCATCGGGCTCTTTGCTCAGCAGGGAGCCTGCTTCCCCCCTCTCTCTGTATCTCTACATGCTTGTGATCTCTCTCTCTGTCAAATAAATAAATAAAATATTTTAAATAAAGAAATCTGTTGCATTTCTATACACTAACAATGAGACAGAAGAAAGGGGAATTAAGGAATAAATTCCATTTAAAATTATACCAAAAACTGTAAGATACCAAGAAAAGGTGAAGTTAAAACTCATCAAGAGTAATCACCATTTTCTATGAAACAATTTGCTACCAATTGGATGGTTTATTTTCTCAAGATATGGTGCAGTACACTAGCCCTTTATCTGATATGCCATTTGCAAATATATTCACCCATTCCATAGGTTGCCTTTTAGTTTTAACCATAGATGTAGAGGATCTGTACTCTAAAAACTATAGAACACTTATGAAAGAAATGGAGGAAGATATAAAGAAATGGAAAAAACCTCCCATGTTCTTGGATTAGAAGAAAAAATATTGTTAAAATGTCTATGCTACCCAGAACAATCAATACTTTCAAAGCAATCTGTATCAAAATACCATCAACATTTTTGACAGAGCTGCAACAAATAATACTAATATTTGTATGGAACAGGAAAAGACCCTGAATAGCTAGAGGAGTGTGGAAAAGAAAACCAAAGCTGATGGCATCATATGACAGACTTTAAGCTATATTACAAAGCTATAATCATCCAGAAAGTATTGTTGGTACAAAACCAGAAACACAGATCAATGGAACATAATAGAAAACCCAGAAATGGACCCTCAACTCTATGATCAGTCACATTTCAACAAAGCAGGAAAGAAGACCCAATGGGAAAAGAAGAATTTCTTCACTAAATGGTTTTGGGGAAACTGGAAAGACCTAAACATGAGACAGGAATCCATAAAAATCCTAGCACAGAACACAGGCAGCAACCTCTTTGGCCTCAGCTGCAGCAATTTCTTGCTAGACATGTCTCCAAAGGCAAGGGAAAAAAAGGCAAAAATGAACTATTGGGGCTTCATCAAGATGAAAAGCTTCTGCACAACAAAGGAAACAGTCAACAAAACTAAAAGGCAACCTATGGAATGGGTGAATATATTTGCAAATGGCATATCAGATAAAGGGATAGTGTACTGCACCATATTTTGAGAAAATAAACCATCCAATTGGTAGCAAATTGTTTCATGGAAGAACGGTGATTACTCTTGATGAGTTTTAACTTCACCTTTCCTTCAGAGTCTCATATAGCAACCATAAGTGAGGTTAAAGAGTATTTGACTCACCCAAACTGGATACTTGTATTAGGGCCATACTTTTCGCAAAGGAAGTGATACTGTGGGCACATGAGATTCAGTGATCTTATTACCTATAACAATCTAACAATAATGAGAAAACACAGACCTGATAATAATAGAAGAGCATGTGACTGCCTTCTCAGAGATAATAGCCTGGAGGGTACCCTGAGTCTGTGGGGAACCATACCATCAGGATTCAGGAAGACCATTGTATCAATGATCATTTGGTGCTTTGTCCCAATAGGCAGAATATGTGAGTCCAGAAGTCAAAATACAAGAGTGTTTCTACGTACCATATTCCCAGTGATCCACTTTGAAAACTTGGGAATCATTCCCCTCAACTCCATACTCTGTGCATATAGAGGTTCTTATTTCCATAGAGATGTTACTTATACCAGGGAAAGGAAGCAAGGAAAGGATTAATCTCCCTCTCTAGAGGAGGTAGAGTAGCTATTACACAATGAGAGCAGGGAAGGAGATTTTGACACCACATGACACAATGGAGATTTTGGGGACACTCTGGCCTTATTTCAATTGCAAATTGCCATGTACAGTAACACTGGCTTGAGAAGTTCCCGACAATTAGAGATTCAGATCCTTCAAATCATTCTATTAGGTGGGCCACTGAGACCAGTGGAAGTACTACCTGAGAATAATGGAAACTTAGCCAGATTGGGTATAAGAAGAGGGAAATAATAAATACCAGTTGCTGTTCCAAGACCAGTGGCTAAACAATGATAAGATATCTCAAAAGCCCTTCTTGTGTTAGGCTCCACAAGAAAAGAAACCTAACAAACCTTAAAGAACTGTTTACAGCTGAAGAAAATTTAATAAAGAAATGTGGATCTGAGTGAGAAAGAGAGTGAATATTGTGATGTGCTGCCCTGATCCACCCCCATTACTTTGAGATTAAGGCACCCATTATCTGACTTCTAGGGGCAGTAGCTATTGATGGCTTATTATTGAGTCTCTCACTGGGGACTTTGTTCAGCAAAAGGGAACTATTCTAATGAACATTTTCCCTAGTTGACGCAGGAGGGGAGACATAGGGCCTATCTCAATTCAGACATATCTGAAATACTTTGAAATTGCCTTATGGTTCAGATCCCCCCTGCCCTTTTCCCAATCATGTTTGTCTTGCTCCCTCATGGGTTTTGGGCCCAGGAAGGCTCCCAGTCACAAAGCTCTGAATCTTACAGTCTGTGTCCCAGGGAACCTTACCTTTGACACTGTGAACAGTATAGCCACATAGCTTAATCCCTAATGGAAGGTTGGAACTAAGGAAATAATTAGTACCAAGTAAACAGATGATAGGCAAACTAGAGAAATAAGAATATATTTGAAACAGAATAAATATAGAAGGTAGAAACATCAGCATTTGAAATTTAACTGGGAGTTCGGGAGAGATGGTCAGTTACCTCTGATTTTGGGAGTCAGTTCAGAAACAGTGTGAACTAGAAAGACAGTAGAGTTTGGGAATATGGTTCCCAGAGAAGGGAATATTTGGTTTGGGATATAATTTTAGTTGCTTTGAAACCTCCCAGAAGGGTCTAGTATGCAGATACAGACTGAAATTGTAGAATTAAAAGGGATCATTTCAGGGACGTTTTACTGTAAAAAACAGAAGGCTACTGCCTTCTGTAGACCTTGAGAGATGACCAAAGGAATGAGGGAAGTTCTTAAAGATAATCCATTGACCTGAGGAAGAGAAGGAGAGAAAAATAATCAGTCCATTTTTGGTTGATGAAAAGTAATCTTTCTGTTTGCAGTTTTTCTTTATCACTTAAGAAATGAAAATATTTTCACCAAGTTTGTTGTTTTGCCTACTAGCTAGAGTACTAAATGAAATTGCTTTATCAAAATAATTTCATGGTGAATATCTATCCCATATTTTCTCATATACTTAAAAATCATGTTTCTATGAACTCAATGTATCCTAATATAAAATTAACTAGAGAATATTCAAAACAACTAAAATAAAAGGAAAATTTGCTGGAATATTTTTTTCATTTCTAAATATTCTTGAATCTTCTTCCCATTCACCAAGGATCCAGATCTTTTACCAGCTTTTATATTTTCTTGGCACTATTAAGGATATCTGGACCATCTTAGATTTATGTTGTAACTCTTGATTATTTCCAAATGTTTTAACTGGTTGGTTGGAATAATGTCACCTGAAAATTCATGTCTGCCTGAAACCTATGAATGTGACCTGATTTGAAAATAGGGTCTTTACAGATGTAATCAAGTTAAGATGCAGTCATATTGGATTAGGATGAAGCCTAAATCCAATATGACTGGTGCTCTCTTAGGAAGGAATTTTAGACACACACACACACACACACACACACACACACACACACACACGATGGCTGTGTGAAGATGGAGGAAGACAATTTAAGGAAAATTAAGGATTGCCAGCAACCACCAGAAGCTAGGAAGAATCCAGGAAGGATTCTTTCCTCAAGTCTTCCTGTGGGACATTGCCTTGACAATAACTTGATTCCAGACTTCTAGCCTCTGAACTATGAGGAATACATTTTCTCTTATTTTAAGTCACCCAGTTTGTGGTGATTTGTTAACTACAGCCCTAGGAAACAAATACAATCTTTCTACAGAAGAGGATTTGAAAATATCCATGTTTTTTGTTTTTCCTGATATAATTTTGCATTTCTCTGCCCTCAACTGCTTCTGGGTTTAAAATGAGAAAAAGAACTGTTTGGAGATTTGGGAGGTTTTTGTGTTTAATATAGCCTATAACTAAACATTTTTTTAATTTCAAAATTGCTAAAGCCATTACCTGTACAATTGACCTGATTACCATATTCTTTGATATCTCAGGTGATCATTCACTTTCCTTGCCTCTTAAATATCCCTTGCATAATCTCTTTAATTTCATAATTCAAATGTGATAGAATTATTATATACATATGTGTCCTAACTTGGAAAACACATAAACCCTTAGAATGAATCATTTAAGTAACAGAATAGTTTTTAAAATTTAAGGTATCTATTTTTCCCCCTCAGCCCTCTTGATCTCTCTCTCTCTCAGGCCTGATAAAAGCAGGTAGAGAATTCCATGTTCATTACATGTTTCTTTTCTTTTCTTTTTTTTTTAATTTCTTTTCAGTGTAAAAGAATTTATAGTTTTTGCACCACACCCAGTGCTCCATGCCATGCATGCCCTCCATAATGCCCACCACCTGGCTCCCCCAACCTCCCACTCCCCGCCCCTTCAAAACCCTCAGGTTGTTTTTTAGAGTCCATAGTCTCTCATGGTTCATCTCCCCCTCCAATTTCCCTTAACTCCCTTCTCCTCTCCATCTCCCCATGTCCTCCGTGTTATTTGTTAATGCTCCGCAAATAAGTGAAACCATATGATAATTGACTCTCTCTGCTTGACTTATTTCACTCAGCATAATTCCTTTTAGTCCTGTCATGTTGCTACAAAAGTTGGGTATTCATCCTTTCTGATGGAGGCATAATACTCCATAGTGTATATGGACCACATCTTCCTTATCCATTCGTCTGTTGAAGGGCATCTTGGTTCTTTCCACAGTTTCGCGACCGTGGCCATTTGCTGCTATAAACATTGGGGTACAGATGGCCCTTCTTTTCACCACATCTGTATCTTTGGGGTGAATACCCAGTAGCGCAATTGCAGGTCATAGGGAAGCTCTGTTTTTATCTTCTCGAGGAATCTCCACACTGTTCTCCAGAGTGGCTGCACCAACTTGCTTTCCCACCAACAGTGTAAGAGGGTTCCCCTTTCTCCACATCCTCTCCAACACACGTTGTTTCCTGTCTTGCTAATTTTGGCCATTCTAACTGGTGTGAGGTGGTATCTCAATGTGGTTTTAATTTGAATCTCCCTGAAGGCTAGTGATGATGAACTATTAGAAACATGATGAAAAAAATGTTCATCATTACATGTTTCTAATAGTTCTTGCACTTGTAGAAAGACAGTAAGTGGTCACAGCCAAAAACTGGTTTACCTAATTATAGCTAATCTTATTGCTATCATCATTGCCTATTATCAACCTCCTTATGGCTGATTTTCTTGATGTTATAAAATTCTTGATTTGCCAAGTAACGTTTTCTCACTTTTTAATAGTTTGTAATAAATAAAATGTCTATTATCACCAGTGTGTCAGAGTAATTTCTCCCCTCCCAGTTGTTTTTACTTCACATTTCTTTTCCCCAAGATGGTGTGGTTGCACAGCCAAATTTCTATCAATTTAAATCAGTCCATTGGTCAGCCAGTCAGTTACTCCAGCAGCCAGTCCAAGGCAGACTGCACCTCAGCCAGCCCTGCCTACAGAGTCTCTCCTCGAAACACAGTAGAGAACAGAGTCAGCCCAGATCCTTGAGGCAGCCTAGCTTTTCTCCATTCCTACATTTGGCCACATTCTTTTTTTTTTTTTTTTTTAATTTATTTATTTGTCAGAGAGAGAGGGAGAGAAAGCAAGCACAAGCAGACAGAGTGGCAGGCAGAGGCAGAGGGAGAAGCAGGCTCCCTGCTGAGCAAGGAGCCTGATGCGGGACTCGATCCCAGGACGCTGGGATCATGACCTGAGCCGAAGGCAGCCACTTAACCAACTGAGCCACCCAGGTGTCCCAAGGCCTCCCTGGCCACGTTCTTTAAACAAAACTGGAAGGTTTATGGCCCAACTGGTTACCTAATTAGCCTTTCCGGCTTTACTTCCACTGTAAGTTGCAGAATAGAATGCCATTCCAAGGTTGAAGCTTCTTTGAGAAGCCTTGAAGGCTATTCATCACTCCACTAAAGTGGGACACAGCTCTCTTTTTTACAGATTCTCTGAAACCTATCTCAATATTTCTACCACTTCCTTCCCTTGATTTTAATCCACAAGCAGGGATCCAAGATATGCACATGAACTCTTGTCCTATCCTCCCCCGTCATTATTTCTACATCTTTCTGGACAGGATAGGCCTAACACCAGGGATATCTTCATTACTCGGCATGATTCAACCATTACAAATTATGGGTGCTGCCAGGGTCCTTTGTATTCCTTGCATCTGGTAACCAGCAGGCCAGAAGAGGAATCATCATAATGGATGTGCTATTTGACACTGATCAGCAGTTGAGGTAGGGCTTCTTCTACATAACGGAGGTCTGAGGACACCTTGCACACCTCATGACTACCCCTTGCCCTGTTGTAACTGTGAGTGGACATGTGCAGTCACCCTGGACTGAGAAGGGTATGACTAAGCTTCTGGAATGAAGGCTTGTATCACGTTACCAAATAAGCTACCAAGACCTGTTTTGGTGATAGCTGAGCCTGGAGAAAATTGAGAATCTATAGTGAAGTGGGAGAGCATGAGCACCCATTGTGGCCCTGAGATTGAATGCAATGGTGGGAGCTGTAGATCGTCCCACTAATCTCCTGCTTAGGAATTTTCCTTTAGTAAGAACACGCCATGGGGGTTGTGCAAGAGCTGATACTTGGATTTGCATGAAGTAGGTCTGTGCATGCAAAGGGGAACTGTGGTGGTTCTGAGAATTGCTTCATTTGATAATTGAACAAAGGCCCGGCTGTGGTATTCCGAAATCCACTACCAAGCTTCCTTATGCAGTTCCCAGGCAGTGACAGAGAGCAGAAGGGTTATTGAGGCAGGTACATTCCTGGGAAACCAGGAATCCTTTGACAGTCCACTCAAAACTCAAGGGTTCCCTGGAGACTTTGATGATGCTTCCACCCAACCTGCTCTTCCTCTCTCCTCACTCATGGTTAGAATTGCATCATGATCCAACAACCCTCTCAACTCCTTTCAACTTTGTCCCTATTTCCTTTCACACAGTTATTTCCTCATTTAAAGTCTATGTGTTTCAACCTGTCTGCCCTTTGGAGAATAGGCAGTCAGCCAGTCAGGTATCTCCAGGATCTGGTTTCTCTGTGAGTCTGCTTGAATGTTTTCCTCTCTGGCCTTATTTAGGATTGGATTTCTCCAGGTCTCTTATCCTGGGTCTTGTGCATTATTAAGACACTTTCTGTTGATATGAGTTTGGAGTCCCAAGAATTGTTTCAGAAGTTTAAACATGATTGGTTTAGGATTTCTTTTGACAATTGGCTTCCTTAAATATTTGAGGAATTTATTAAATATTTGTGAAATACTTGTTTTTGATCATGTTTATAGATATATCTGTGAAAGGGCCATTTTTTAAAAAATCTCTCATAGTTTAAAAATTAGTATAAAGTGAATTACTAGGAAAAATAAATTAAAAAATGTATTGGATGTTGAAGCAATATCAAAATGTTATGACAGTTTCTAAACACTTACTCTCAACCTATAAGCAAACCTATAATAGACAAATCAGAAATATGCACTAGTTTGTGAACCACATTTACAGAAACAATCCTTTAGATCAATTTCATGGGATGAAAGCTACTCAGAGAAGTATTGAAAATTGGAAACAATTATCATCAGGACTTCTAGCCACTTTTTGATTATACTTACAATTTGCCAAATTTCAATCATGTTCATAAACTAAATACTGACAGACACATTAACACCATGTAAAGAGGATAGGGTCAAATGGCTGCTAGCTTTCAACAATAATGTCCATGACAAAATGTTATCCTTAAATTTTTTTTGGATTTTAAACTTTAGTTTAATTCCATTTTTAAACTTAAGTAAATTGAAGTATAAAATCATGATTTTTTGAAACCAAAAACTGTGCAAAATTTCAAAATTTCAAAATACCAATATTTTTCATCATTCTGAAACACAGTGGTCTGATAATAATAATACTTTCTAACATTTTGATACTTGTCTTTTAGTTGAATTTCTTCACTTTTATTATTTTACTGGAAATGTTGATTTTGTGTTATATTTGCTGTGATTTTAACATAATTGAATAACTATATAATAAGTGTTTCTTGGTATAATATGAGTGCTTCCCATCACTCTTCTTCAAGCATGAAATTAATTGAAATGTTTGTCACTATCACAGTTTTTAATGTCATTGCAAGAAGAATAAGATGGATATTTAACATTGAATTTAGTGTTGTAACTCAACAAATATGTAGAGAAAAAAAAATCAAGGACACACAAGAGAATCTTAACAGGACGCTTGCAATCACATCCACCTGAAAATACATTGTGTTCAAGTTGGGATATTAAAGTTAGATTAAAAGTTAGTTTGTATTGTGAATAATTCTTTATTACCTTAGAGCAAGTGACATGCAAAATGCTTGATTGTTATTTTGCATTTATTTTTTTCCTTGTTGTCATTGAATAATTGTCTGTGACTTGAACCTCAGAGAAAATATACTTTCAGCATTAGTAGTTGTGTAACTTCTACAACATCAAGTCAGGATGATTCCAAAGAGGCATAAGAATGATTGATGTGAACACATAGGTTATATCATATGTTAAAATGCCATGATACTTTTACTTTAAATTTGGAAGAATATTTTTTCAGTTTCTTTTTTTTTAATTTCAATTTTTTGTTTAAATTCTAGTTAGTTAACATGTATGGTAAAATTGGTTTCAGGCATAGAAATTAGTGATTCATCACTTATGTATAACACCCAGTGCTCATCACAAGTGCCCTCCTTAATACCCATCACCCATTTAGCCCATCCCTCACCCACCTCCCTCCATCAACCAACCCTCAGTTTGTTCTCTGTCTTAGGAGACTCTTATGGCTTGCTCCCCTCTCTCTCTCTTTATTTGCCCCCTTCCCTTATGTTCATCTGTTTGTTTCTTAAATTCTACATATGAGAGAAATCACATGGTATTTGTTATTCTCTGATTGACTTATTTCACTTGGCATAATACATTGTAGCTCCATCCATGTTGTTGCAAAAGGCAAGATTTCATTCTTTTTTATGGCCATGTAATATTCCATTATATACATCCCATCTTCTTTATCCATTGATCAGTTGATGAACATTTGAGCTCTTTCCATAATTTGGCTGTTGTTGATAACTCTATCATAAATATCAGGGTGCATATCCCCCTTCAAATTGGTGTTTTTGTATCCTTTGGGTAAATATCTAGTAGTGTAATTGCTGGGTGATAGGGTAGTTCTTTTTTTTTTTTTTTTTGGGAGGTCTATTTTTAGCTTTTTGAGGAACCTCCATACTATTTTCCATAGTGGTGGCACCAGTTTACATTCACACCAACAATATAAGAGGATTCCCCTTTCTCCACATCCTTGCCAATATCAATTGTTTCCTGTGTTGTTAATTTTAGCCATTCTGACAGGTATGAGATGGTCTCTCATTGTCGTTTTGATTTGTATTTCCTATATGGCATCACTGAACACAGACAGATTTGCTCTTCTCTAAATTTGTTCTCTTAAAATTTCTCAACCAATCATATCAGCAATTTTCGACCTGTTAGAAACATTTGATCTATTATAGGCATTACTGATCTCTGAGAAGTTACTAGTGACTAAATTCCCCTGCTAATTTGTGCATTAGATTCTAATGGGTGGAAAAGAAATCTATAGTTGAAATAGGTGAAAGATAATGTAGGTGGTGTTCATTCAGTCTTACCAAATTGGACTACTCCAGTTTAGTAAATATTCCTATAATGGTAAACATGTAAAAAGTATCCAAGGCATATTAAATATATTCTTAAATATATTTGTTATTTACTTAGAAAGTATTTTAATTCGCTTTCCTTGTTTGATAATCTTCCTAGGTTGATAATATTTATTGATAAGTTACACATAATAAACTGCAAACATTTTTTAGCATATGCATTTCAATGAATTCTGACAAATTTAAACAGTACAGTTGAAATATGGAGTATATCTACCACTCATAAAAATTCTCCCATGGTTCTTTATCATCAATCAACCTGAATCTTTGAGTGCAGACAATCATTAATTTGCTTTACATTATTATTGACTGATTTACATCTAGATTTCCATATAAGGAAAATTATATACTCTTTTGTGTCTGCCTTCTTTTGCTAAGCTTAATTATTTTGAGATTCATCCATGTTGTGGCATGTGTCAATATCCAATCATTTTTGTTACTGAAGAATATCCCATTTAATGCATATGCTACACTTACACATTCATCTGCTGATTGATAGGTTTTAGAGTTATTTTCAGAATTTTGCTGCTATAAATGAAGTTGTTATGAGCATTGGTGTACAAGGTTTTTGTGGATATGTATTTTCATGTAGCTTAGATAATTGCCTAGAAATAGATTTAATTTTATAAAAAAGTACAAAACAATTTCTCAAAGTAGTGTTTCCTCTCTTTTAATTTTGACTTTGCATCTATACTTATGTGAGAACTGTCATCTATCTATCTATCTATCTATCTATCTATTTACCTATCTATCTATGAAAACTCTACCCAGTAAGTTTCACAGCTGGAATCATATAGAATAAAGAAATAAACATTTTTATACAAATATTAACGTATAAATATACTTTACACACTAATTGATAATAATTTTTCCTACAATTTATGCAATGTTTTCCTATTCTTCTGTAATAAAATATTTTGCAATATTATTCTTATGAATTGTAATGGATTAACCTGAATTTCATTGAATTTTAATAGGTTAACATAATTTATATAATCATTAATCAATAAATATATAATTTATATAATCAATTTTCACATTGATTCTTTTTTATTATAGGAATGCCACAGTATTTGTATACTAAATCTGGTGCATGTTTCTAGCTAATTCCTCCAAATTAACATAAGCCAAATAAAATAAATATTCCTAAAAGTTTCATACAGATTTCTAGTTGGTACTATAGGAGCTGTAGGCTCCATTCTATTTGCGCAAGTGGTTGATGCAATAGCACATGAAATTCCTATCTCACCCACCCCACCTGACTACAATTTGAAAAGAAACTAAATTCTTAAAACCCTGTAAAATATTTGTTTTACTTTACATTCACTTAGCTAAATAAGAACCTAGAATTTTTTTTAAGAGGGTTTTTTAAAATTTCTTTTCAGTGGAACAGACTTCATTGTTGAACCTAGAATTTTTAAAAATATTTTTAATATTTTTTTGTGACTTCATGTTTATCCTTCAGTCAACCTTATTTTCTTATATAGGCTATTTACTTATCTTTAATCATTTGAATTAAAGTAACCTCATAAAATGAAATTTTCTCCCATATGTGTCTTGAATATTTTTATCTAATTTAACATTTTCCTTCAGTTTTTTTAACTATACGGAAATTTAAATATCTTAATTTATTAATTTTATAAATAATTTATATCAATTTTTATATTTAAAATATCTATACTTTTGCATTTATTCATGTACAATACTTACTAAATTGTTCCATCTTTATTCAAATAATCTGTCTATATTACTTTATAATAAGAACACTATATTGATATTTAAAAAACTTTGCATACTCTGTGTAGTATATTTTAGCATACCTATGGAGCCATTTATTTTATTTTATTTTTTCAAAGATTTTATTAAGTAATCCCTACACTCCATGTGGAGCTCAAACTCTAACATCAGGAATTGCACACCCATCAGACTGAGCCAGCCAGGTGCTCCCCATTTATTATTTTTATTTTGGAACTGTACTGTTTACAGTGTATTTTCATTTTTCTTAATATTTTTATATATATTTTTTGAAAGTACATGCTTCCTTTACATATGAATTATTACCATATGTATTATTTAATGTATGTTAATCTGTATTTTTTATGAATCAAAGATTTCATTAACTAATCAAGAAATTGTTAAAACCAGTTTTAGGTGCATTTAAAGTATTATTTATAGACTATTTAATAAAGGTTCTTTAGGAAAAAGAATGTCAGATTAGTTTTAAAACTGTTTAAACAACAGAGCAATAAATGATGACTTTTGGAGTTTTCTTTCTCACTGAACAGAAATCATTGATAAATATATACATTTTAACCTCCGCTTCTACAGAGCAATAAAATGAGCTGTAAGAGAGCTCATTACATAGAAAATCAATCAAGGGTGAAAACCCAGTATAATATTGAAGAGAAAAACAGCAATAGCTTCAGTTTACTCCCAGGTTCTGCTAATTACTCTCACAGTCTAACCCTGTGTGATCACAAAAAAGCTCCAGAAATTATTCATGATCACAGAGGGCTGTCCTCATTAGATTTGGCCTATTTATTTCCATAAGTACAGCAAAAGTATTGATCACTGTTATTAAAAAATAAACCCAGGCATATTAAAAATTTAAGACTTTGAGCAAAAATCTAGTCACATCAGGCAGTGCTCAACCAGAAGTGGCTAGGAGCCCTCCACCCACTGGAGCTGAGGAAAAGACCTTTATGGAGAAGAGGCTGAAGCAAAGCAAGGCAATTACTTAGTGGGCTTCAGCTAAGTGTTGCCTTGTTTGAGAGAGCCTCATTAGCTGTTTGTGTCTGGTTGTTCTCAGGTTTCTGTTTCTTTCTTTCTTTCTTTCTTTCTTTCTTTCTTTCTTTCTTTCTTTCTTTCTTTCTTTCTTTCTTTCTTTCTTTCTAGATTTTATTTATTTACTTGATAGACAGAGATCACAAGTAGGCAGAGAGGCAGGCAGAGAGAGAGAGGGTGAAGCAGGCTCCACACAGAGCTGAAAGCCCAATGCCAGGGCTTGATCCCAGGACCTTGAGATCATGACCTGAGCCGAAGTTAGAGGCTTAACCCACTGAGCCACCCAGGTGCCCCAGGCTTCTGTTTCCTGACACTGAAGCGTCACAGGCTTATGTTTTGGTTTATTTAGGTATACTACTAATACCTTAAAGCCTCCTCAGTCCAATGGCCTCTTTGTTTAATTTTAATTTAAGTTTTAATTTATATAAATTATTTGGGACATACATTATTCAGCAAACTGAGGCTTTCTGTTTTTCAGTGTTCACATGGAATCTTATATTGGATTTTTTAAAGTTTATATGATTACCGCCTCTAGTCTGATGCTAGAAAAATAAGCCCAAGACATCAGATTTTAGTTTCTCTAAGTGTGGCTAAATTCCTCTGTTACTGAGGTTTCAAAATTCTGCCAAAGTCTCTGGCCAGTCAGTGGCTTTACCAGTGAGATTGAATCCCTGGATGCCAGACAGTGAGCCAGTTTTCTTGAAAGGGCTTTGTATAGAGCATTGATTCCACATATAGTGTCAGTTTGTATTCCTTAATAGTGTCCTTGTCAGAACTTGTTACATGAGAATTATTTGAGGATATGATTGTTCAGGTAGAAAAAAAGGATTTACTCTAGAAGTTGGGAAAAGAGATGCATGACTTGAGCAGACGATGAAGGATCTGCTTCTCCAGAAACATAGTTTCTTAGCTGTCTCAGGTGAGTCACTTTGGCAACTTGGGGATGATGTACAAAACTGTCCAAGTAGAATCTTCAAAAGAGGTAAATTGTGATTCTAATGCAAATACAAAATGAATGCATGTCAAACATGTAGTAATATTCTTAAAATCCTTCCTTTATTCCTGCAACTTCTTTGAATATCCTCAGTCTGGTGTTTCTTCTTCTTCGACAGGAATTTCAGCTACTCCCCATAGAAAGGGGGGAAAAAAATCTCTTTAGCTTGTTTCTCTTGCAAAAGTGACTTTCTCAGATATTGACCAGGTGCTGAAAGACATTGTACCATCTCCGTTTCTAGACTAAAAGGGCAAGGTGGGCTGCTCTGGCCCACTGTTTATACTATAATGCCACTCAGTCTCCCACGCTACACATAGAGCTTTATTGATTGTCACAGTAGGTATTTTAAAAAAGCAATGCGTATTGCAAAAGTGAAGGTTAATTTTATTTTTTTAATTATTAATGTATTTATTATTATTTTTTCTAGAGATAATCTGTTCTAGCTCTATGCACATGCGTGCACACACACACACACACTCACACAAGCATATCCCTCCTGTTATTAAGAATTTTAACACTATTTCTAAAAACACGATAACACTAACATTACTTTGCTAAGGTGCATTTGACACCTTCTACAAGCTGGCTTCCATTAATTTGTCATCACTTTCCCAGTGAATAATTCTGTCCCACCCATATTGTAGCTGATACGAGCTGTAGTTATTATTATTTTTTTCTGATACCTCAAACTGGTCCCTGGGCAACCACCGTTAAGCCAATTTAGAGAAAAATAACATTTCTGCAGTAATAGGAGTGTTATAAAATGTCTCAATTCTCCTTAAGTTTATAGTTAGTGTGTTGAACATTTTGTATGATAAGGAGAAAAATCTCGCAGGACTTTGTGGATAGAAATATCAAGAAATGTGAAAATTCTCTGCCAAATAGTCCATGTCCTGCATCATTTTTCAACAAATTATCCTTTGAGGTTTCATTTTAGGTTGCCTTCTTCCCATTAGTTTTATTCTTCATTCTCAAAGGAAAAAGAAATGGAGAGACAGAGTGTTCTCTGAGGATTCATATACCCTTAGCATATCTTCTGAACATAGGAGCAGAAAAAATAATAATAAGTCAAGGATTTCATTTGAATAAGAATGATTTATCTACTGAGTGCTGAAGGACATGAATATATTATGGATATCTTTCTGCATTTGACTTTTATTTCTTTCTTAGCAAGTAGATGGTTTCAGAGAATACTTAAAAACAATTCTAAAATTGTATGATGAAGCATATATTTCTCTTAGTGACATAGACTTTATATGAATTATGCTGAGCTATACATGAGATTTCAGACTACTGCATCATTTAAAATTTATCCTAATGCTGTAATTACTTTTACATTTCTAAAGTTCAGTGTATGGCTCCATAAACTTGTGTTATTATACTTCAATATTTATGACTAATACTTTTTCCTACTGAATTGATATTAACTATAATTGTAAAGTAAACATAGGCAGAGATTGAGAATTTTTTGAAGATGACACTTCCTTAGTTTACAAAACTACATTAATAAACTAGAGAAATTAAATCTGAGATATGACTTTGAAAACTGGTTTTATGCTTGTAAAATTTTA
This sequence comes from Mellivora capensis, assembly GCA_004024625.1. NCBI lineage: Eukaryota > Metazoa > Chordata > Mammalia > Carnivora > Mustelidae > Mellivora > Mellivora capensis. The sequence goes on along the minus strand of PISX010006671.1, from coordinate 24,838 downwards.
TATTTTTTTGTTTGCTTATAGAAATTGCTTTGTTAAAAAAAGAAATTGCTTTGTTTATGCTATGTTCAGTTTTTTTGTATTTTAAATAATCATAATTTTCACATATATGTGATAACAAGAAGATTATTTTAGGTGCTTTATCGAGGAATGCCACATTGAACATAACATGGTGTAACTGCCTTATCTTTTTAATGGATTTAATATTTTAAGTGCTTTAGAGATTCTTAGAACTGAGATATGGGCAACTTAATATCATCCCATTTATAGAGAGAAAAATCACTCTAAATTCTTTAGGATAAAATAATATAATAGAGAACAGTAAAGAGACAGAGTTCCTGTTTACTCTAATCTAGGGTCTTTGTTGAATGATTTAACAGCAGCATACACTCCCCCTATACATTTTTTATTTTCCTGATTCTTAGCTTAGACTTTGCCATATAGAAATCACACTATTTGATATGATAGGTTTTAAGAAACCAATGTATTATATTCTGAGTTTTCAAACTAAAGGACTATTAATTTATGTATTAGTGATGCTACTTATGATTTTGTAAAATAATAAGAAAGTGTAATCCATGTCTAGAGACTCTAGACAGATGAATGCATGATAATCACTAAAGTAACATTTTGAAGGTTGAATAATAGTTTTTAAAATGAATAAAGTTTTGCCCCATAGTGTAGTCAATGAGGTATCTAGGAAATTCCCCTGGATACAGTTGTAGCTTCAGCTGGTGTGGATTCACGTAATTACCCTCTATTCAGGCATTTTTATTTGGTTTGTGCTCCATGAAGTTGGGAGCCATGTGTATTTTTGCTCACCACTATTAGCTGGTCTGTACCATGAGTTTTTCGTTTTTCCTCCCATATCTCTCCAATTCTGATACAAGATGTATTACATTTGAATTTATAAAATATCTTCTTTCTCACATCAGAGTGATAGAATATGATTATTTGAAGCAAAGCTCATTTTTCTTAATTTACCTATGTTTTTATAGTGCCTAATCTTTTCTCAGGTCAGTTAGTAAATATTCAATACATTAATGTGATGGATAATTGGCTATGTCTACAACCCTCTAATATCTACACATCTAGGCATCATTGATAGTTGGCTTTGTTAGCTATCCTACTTGGAGAAACATAGGTCAGACTCTAGGATCATGGAGGAAATACAGTTTTGTGCAGAAAGATATTTTCTTTTGGGGGCACCTGGGGGTCTCAGTGGATTAAGCCTCTGCCTTCGGCTCAGGTAATGGTCTCAGGGTCCTGGAATCGAGCCCTGCATTGGACCCTATGCTCAGCAGGGAGACTGCTTCCCCTCTCTCTCTTTCTGCCTCTCGCCCTACTTGTGGTCTCTCTCTCTGTCAAATAAGCAAATAAAATCTTAAAAAAAAAAAGAAAAAAAAAGAAATAAAATAGTAGATTGTGTGGCTTGCTACTTGGCCCTGGTAGAGATTACCCCCAAGGATCCCCCAGTCAAACCGTGAGTTGAATTATCAATCATAAAGTAGGGGTTCATAAAATTATAAAGTTGAGCTTCTGTACTGTATTCCACCACCGTTTAGAAGTACTATATGCAAGATTTGGCTCAAACAAATCTTATATTCTTATGTAAGTAAGTGAATATGTGGCTCAGAATCCCAAGACATGAACTTAACTATTTTGCTCCATCTGCTTCCATCCTTATCTACTGTCTCACTGAAAGAAAGATATATATATTTAGCTGAATTTTCAGATGGTTTATTTGCAATATCTTTCCACAGGCACGTTGTTGAAGCATTATGGTTGCCTCATAGGAGTTCCATCCAAAGGCAATAGAAGGAAATCTTCCTAGTAGGCAAAAGGTCAAGGAGCATATTTGGTTGTCTCCTTGCCTCAATGGGGAGAGATAGCCAGAGGACTAGGTTGATTTTGTTTCATGACCAGTTTGGTAAGATAGAAACAAAGAGTTTGATAAGATAATCACAAAGAACAAAATCGGAAGATGTTTAGAGGGAGTTTGATAAAGAGAAATATAGATGGACTTTATTAATGGCATGAAATATAAGAATATTTGTATCTAATGTGAGTGCTCATTGCAGGCATTCATGACCGAGTATGATCTAAATGTATTAGTGACTCCCAGCTGTAGCTGCTGTTCAAGCTGTGATCTCTTTATTGGAACAAATTAACAGAGCAAAGTATTTAATATTAAGCTACTGATGTAGGGATCTGGAAATACTCCCTGCCCCTACTTTTTTCCCTGCATATCAATTAGTAAGGATGGCTAGAAGTAGGCACTTTCCACTTGCCAGAACAGCTGTCCACCTCCACCGTCTTAAATCAACATTCTATTAATACTCTAAATCTCTTCTGTAATTCTTACTCATGAACCTTAATTGTTTCCACACTGCGAAAAACATGCTTGTCTACTACTTTGCTGGCATGCTGATTAGACCCAGTGAGCTGGATAGAACGAGTTTCCTAGTTACTTTTCTAAGACCCATGCATAGAGGAAAACCACCCCACCCTACTTATGAAAAACCAAAAGAACAACAATGAAAAACCCCCAAACCCCAAGACTTTATGCTCTTTATTTCAAACTGAGAAGTCTATAGAGGAAACTGGGACAAAGTTACTGGAGGGGCTAAGTCAACAGAAGAGTAAGAGAGGAACTGGAGTTATAAAGTGGGAGGAGGGGAAATAATCTCTCTGGCCTTAATTCCTATAACTGTTGCTTCCTGTCTAGTCAGAAGTGTTGCATTTATCCTGGATCCCAGTGGCCAGTGCAGAGGTAGCACAATTTCGGTGGTTCTAGGCTTGTACGGAGCTGCACCTGTCAGCCAGATCAAGAATTAAATGTGACATCATTCTCCACTGTAGACTAGGTGTTGACCCATATACACTAGCCTTGGTACATTCGCTCTTCTGTTCTCTGGGTTTCTCCTTCCTCCTATCTGTTTCTCTGGATGCCCTGCCCCCCCCGCAACCCCACAGATTATTCTTACAATTTTGCAATGGATTTGCTATTCCCATTCCCTCTGATTAAAACACTTTGTTTTCTGTTTATCCACCCCAAACCTGGCTGAAACAATAATTGTATTACTGAGCCAATAATGACGTGTAAGTTTAGTGGGAAATTATTAATTGCCAACCACAAGTTCTGCTCTTTTATTGCTTTAAGTTAAACTTCTTTTCAGAGGTCTTACCTAGCTCAGCAGGATATCCATGTCTCAAAATTAATTCTTACAATTTATTATAGTTACTGTATGAAAAATCTAGGTCCTACTTAGTTGGCCATATCAATATGTTGAATCTCATGGGACAGTAGTGTTCTCCCAAAAGGCGGAAAACAAACAAAACAAAAAACCTTTGCTTTGAAATGGTAACTTGAATTTGTCATATGCATTTCACAGTGATACTGAATTCTTAGTTCCATAGACATGGTTCTTAATTGAGACTTACAGTCATATTTTAGCTCAATAATACTGATTCAGAAATAGTCAACTTTTTCAATTTTGTTATTTTTTCTGTGAGTATAATTTTATAATTTAAAACTAAACAGGATGGAATGATTATTTAAACTAGAACTACAGTTATCCCTGAACTGGAATTACAATAAACAATCAAGCAAACATATAGGTTCCCCTCTATAAAAGCAAGGGCAATATAGGTAGTATATATCCTTGATAAGAGAGGGAGAAGAAAATAAAAACTGCTGCTCTAAGCACAGCTGTAACCTTTTAATATATGTTAAAAAAACCCTAAGGGGTAAATGATCTATTACCCTTCATAATGTGATATATATATATATATATATATATATATATATATATATATATATATATATAATTTTATTATACAGCCCTATCTTTGAGATTCTAACATGTGACAGGAAAACAAGATGGAAATATATTCCAGAAGAGCATATGTTATCGATTTGGAGTCATTCATTTGAAAATGTTAAAATGTCAAGTTTTTAAGTTTTTAATTATATTTAATTATATTTTATTATCATTTCATTTCATAAGCATACAAACCAGGTCAGGACAAAATTAATATGTGTTTTAGACTTTGTCTCTGCATAGGAGGAAACGATATTTGAATTCAGACTTCTGTTCAACATAATTGTTTCTCTATGTCTGCACATGTCTCACCAAGCCTTTTCATAGAAATAGGAAGTTCTGCTCTGGTGGGGTGGTAGAGACTGCTGGATAATAACTAAATAGATTTGCTCTTCTTGCAAGCTGCAATGCTAGATTATAGTCCCCAGCCTCCCTTGCAGATCAGTGTGGCCATGAGGGTAGATAATGAGGTATGTGTAGAAGTGATATGCACCCTTTCTAGTCTGAGTCTAGAGCTCAGCTTTCCCAGTATTTTCCCTTCCTTAGAGACCTGAGATAGAGGTATGTATCCGTGTCCCTGACTACCTCCTCCCAAAGAGCAATAGTCACACTGTCAAGCCATTGAGAGGTTTTGCTTTATATTTGCTGAAGTCACTTGAAACAATATAAGGATCAAACAACTTCTGTTTAACCCTGTTTTTAAAAAGTTACAGTCAGAAAGTACTGTAAATGCTTTTATTGTGCTTTTGGTAAGTTTTATTTAAAGCAGTAGTTTAAAGTCTACTATTCTTTTTTTTTTTTTTAAAGATTTTATTTATTTATTTGTCAGAAAGAGAGAGAGTGAGCACAGGCAGAGACAGAGAGAGAAGCACGCTCCCTGCCGAGCAAGGAGCCCGATGTGGGACTCGATCCCAGGACGCCAGGATCATGACCTGAGCCAAAGGCAGCCACTTAACCAACTGAGCCACCCAGGCGTCCCTCTACTATTCTTAATTCAAGCTTTTGCAAGTAATTTGAAGGTCTGTTATTCAAAGTGATCTGTAATTACTCTGGTTCATACACTTACATCATGAACCTTCAAAGGTGGTAAGTAAGCCAGATTTGGCTGATTACTCAGTCTGGCTGTCCAGCTAGCATCTTGCATCTCACAATTGGTTTTCTTCTCCTGAACTGACTTCCTCCTATCTAGCAGTGCTCAAGAAATAATATAAAACTTATGTTTTCGGGGCACCTGGATGGCTCAGTGGGTTAAGCCTCTGCCTTTGGCTCAGGTCATGATCCCAGGGTCCTGGGATCGAGCCCCACATGGGGCTCTCTGCTCTGCGGAGAGCCTGCTTCCTCCTCTCTCTCCCTGCCTGCCTCTCTTGCCTACTTGTAATCTCTGTCTGTCAAATAAATAAATAAAATTAAAAAAAACCCCAAAACCCAAAACCCAAAAAACAAAACTTAAATAGGGAACCTGGGTGGCTCAGTGCATTAAGTGCCTGCCTTTGGCTCAGGTCATGATCCCAGGGTCCTGGGTTCGAGCCAGGTGTAAGAACTCCCTTCTCCTGCTTCTCCAGAACCCCTTACCCTGCTTGTGCATGCTCTCTCTCTCTCTCTCTGTCAAATAAATAAATAAAACCTTTTAAAAAAAAACCTTAAATATTCTGTCTATTGAGAAAGCACCTCCTCCAAAAAGAATTTATGGGATCATTATGCATAAAAATATTCATTATATATTTAAAAATGTCTACTATACTTTGCATTGTATGATTTTGTTCATGACTTTTTACATTTATTACAATTTTAGCACTAATGCACTTCATAACATTGACAGGACTTTAAGTGACAGTACAAAAAGTTATCATGTTTGAAAGAGATTCTTAAGGAGATTATGCTTTAAAAATTGATATTGTCCAATCAACAAAACTAAAAGGCAACCTACTGAATGGGAGAAGATATTTGTAAACGACATATTCAAAAAAGGGTTGGAATCCACAATACATAAAGAACTGATACAAGTCAATACCAACCCTCTTCCCCAAATCATCTAACTAAAAATGGACAGAAGACATAAATAGAGATCTCTTCAAAGAAGGTATACAGAGAGCCAGGAGACACATCAGACACTCATCATCAAGGAAATGCAAATCAAAACTACAATGAGATAATATCTCACACCTGTCAGAAAGGCTAAAGTCAAAAACACAATTTGAAGCAACACAAGTTGTTGAGGATGTGGAGAAAAAGGAACCCTCATGTACTGTTGGTGGGAATGCAAACTGGTACAGCCACTGTGGAAAAGAGTATGGAGGCTTCTCGAAAAGTTAAACTTTAGGACTACTCTATGATCCTTCAATTGCCCTACTGGGTATTTACTCCCCAAATACAAAAGAATTAATTCAAAGGGATCCATACACGCTTTGCTTATCACAACATTATTTACAATAGCCAAACTACAGAAGGAGATGAACTAATAAAGAAGTGGTGTATATATACAATGGAATATTATTAAACCATAAAGAAGTTTGGAGTCTTGCTGTTTGTGACAACATGGATGGATTTAGAAAGTGTGATGCCAAAAAAAGTAAGCTGGCCAGTTAGAGAAAGAAAATACCATACAATTTCACTCATGTGGAATTTAAAATACAAAACAAACGAGAAAGGGGGTGGGGGAGAGAAAGAGAGATAAACCAAGAAACAAACTCTCAACTACAACAAACAAACTGATGGTTACCAAAAGGGAGGTGGGGGTTGAAATAGGTGAAGAAGATTAAGAGTACATTTATCATGATGAGCACTGAGTAATCTATAGAATTGTTGAATCACTATGTTGTAGACCTGAAACTAATATCACAATGTATGTTAACCATATTGGAATTAAAATTAGAAACCTAATTTAAAAAAATGATGTTGGGGCGCCTGAGTGGCTCAGTGGGTTGGGCCTCTGCCTTCCGCTCTGGTCGTGGTCTCAGGGTCCTGGCATTGAGCCGTGCATTGGGCTCTCTGCTCGGCAGGGAGCCTGCTTCCCTCTCTCTCTGCCTGCCTCTCTTCCTACTTGTGATCTCTGTCTGTCAAATAATAAATAAAATCTTTAAAAAAATAAAAATAAAAAAATGATGTTGTCTGGGTGCTTTGCTGAAACAGATGCACTAAAGTACTGACGACATTTTTTATAATAGGTGGCAATTCACATACATTTTTATTATTCTGGGTAGGAGTTGAAGGATACAAATAACATATTTGATGTAATCTTGTAGCTTTTCAGGGCAAAACAGCACATTTGACCTTGTATTTCTGAAGACTGATACTTATTTTTTGCAAGATCTTAGAGTTAACTGAGTTTTATTGAACATAATATCTTTTTTTATTTAATTTACTGTTTTGCTTTTTACATAAGAAAAATTTAAGTAGAAGATAATACTACTGAGAAATAAAAACTGACAAGGCTTCAAATACAAGGAACACCACCACTGGGAGAATTTTTCATAGAGACCATGCACTACTTATCGATTCACTTTTCCTGTCAGAACTTTCAAGGTTTATTTGGCACAGATACTGGAAGACTCAATATTTAGATAAAGTGCTCAGAAATCAGTTTCTTGTGATATGTTAAAAGAATTTTGACTTTCAATAATATTTAGCATTTTAGTTTATGTCAGAATGTTAAAAAGGCAATGTTGAATCAAAATTCAAAAGAATCTGATTTAGCTTGAGATGAGATTCCCAGCAGGTGAAACATTATTTGCTAAGAGAAGTCACTGTATGGAATGCAGAATAGGTATTAGTTATAAGGTTACAAGAACAAAAGACTACCAGAGCAATCGTTTTGACTACACAGTTTGATTCAGTTAAACAAAATAGTTATGTTAATAGCTGATGGTTTGTTTAAACGAATTCAGTAGTTTTGTGTTGTGTTCTACTAGCACAATCATATTTTATTAAACCTACTATTGGATTATCAAAGATAAAACTGGATACAAAGGAGAACAAGGAGAGAAAGAAAAATCATTTGAGGGTTCGAGACAGTCTTGATTTATTTATTTACTTACTCAGGAAAAATAATTTTACAAAAATAGGAAAGCCTTTCACACAAGTGTGATCTCAAAAATTGAGTCAAATTCTATCACCCACAAATTCATGGGTGGATCTCCTGAGCATGCTTAAACCAACCAAAAAACTGTATAGACCTCAGAATATTGCTCATTATTATTAAAGGAAAGTCAAAAACAGGAAATCAACATAAATTAATCTAATGAAGTACAGATTATGTAAGCAGTTGATGCTGAACTTTTTCCATACTCAATTTCAAATGCAGTCTCAGTTTTAAAACTAAGAAGAGAAAGCTCCATGTATTTTTTTAAATAATGAGAAATATGTTCAAGTAAAGACAAAGTGCAAGGTGAATACTCTGTACTTTTTATAAAGGCATAGGGAACACAATTTGCCAAACTGTTTTTTTTTTTTTTTTACAGTAAGTCAATTAAGAAAGACATTTTAAAAATTATATCAGGGAAGTAGTTACAGAGCAATATTATGATGTAATGTAGTTTCTCATTTCTCCTTGTGAAGGATATTAATATGGAATATATTAAAAATTTAAACAAAAGCCCTAGTCAGATCGATCAAGTTTTTATATGAAATACATGTAGACAACTGAAAACATATACACACATGTATTTTTTGTTGTGACTGAACTGTAGCTTTTAGTATATTCCGAGAAGCTTTTGTCAACAATAAAAATGTTTGGGAGAATGAACCAAAGAATCAATCATTCTGTATTTAAAATGCCATTCTGGAAAATCTACTCATGACCCTTTACAGTAATTCTGATACAATCTATAAACAATGTAATATAATTTCGTTAAGCAAAAAAGAAGTGGGTTCTTTCTATGGAATGACTATTACTTAGACTCTGATAGCAAAGCCCTCAAGGGTTACCAGGAAGCCTTCCGGTTTTTATTCTGTTTCTGTCTAGAAAAAATTACTGTTAGTACTTTCTGACACTTTGTTTCTTTTTCTGCCATATTTTATTAGAGGCTTTAAACATGTCTCAACTGAAATAGTGAAACCAAATCTTAAAGAAATTATTTGCTCTGATAATTCTCAAACTAATACAACTAGTGTCTTGGGTTGTACAAGGAAATTAGAAAGTATTTTTCCAGTGCTTGCTTCGGCAGCACATATACTAGAAGGTATTTTTCCTTCAAATATCTAGAAGTCAGAATGGTAAAATTTTTACTTAAAAAGGTGGGGAAACAAAGAAACTTAATTTTTTATTCTTTAAAAACTTTTCATTATGGAAAATTTTAAGGATATTAAAAGGTGGAGGGAATAATATGATGACTGATCCATCTAAATCTCAGCTGCAATGTCAATTTTATTTCATTTAGCATCTTTCAACCAATTATTAGTTTTATCACATAAAAACTTAAAAAATCATCATGCTATTAACATAAGTCCTTTATATTATCATGTCTAATCATTGTTCACATTTATGTTTTACTTTGTTAGATTCAGAATTCAAATAAGGTCTCTTACATTGCATTAAATTAAGTGTGAAATATCTTTTAATCTAGACAACCTATTTATCTTTTTTATTATATTCCTTTCTACATTTGGTTGAATTGGTTGAAGAAATACTTTTAGAGATGCTGCATTTTTCTATAACTCCTAAGGAGATAGTATTTCCCTCTTCATATACACACCATAAAAAGATTACTGTCATTGATGGAACCTAGTCTCTTCTTAATAGAGCTCAGTGGAGAGAAAGCCCCTGATAAACTATACTTTCACCAGCAACCAATCACCTGAAAGCAGAAAATGACATTGGACCCCTTCCTTGAGTAGGCAATCATCTGCCTCCACTGTAATGTGGATTTACCTTCTTACTTTAAATTATTATGTTAATACAATCATCTGTGGATTTAAGGAATGCTTTATCCAACTCATGGTACCTAACTCAGCATTTCTCTTGAAGGAATATTTCACAAAAACAAAAGATATGCAACACTGTGCTTATGCCTTTGGACTGGTATAATACTATGGTAGACTTTTCTGTTAGGTTGAAGTGCTGCATACTAGATAGATGTTTCTAATCTTTTACGGTACAACAAGAATGCTTGGATTCAAGGATTAAGTGGTTGAATTGGATGTTGTATCTCTTACAATTAGATTATAATTCTTCTGTGAGCAAAACTATTAACATTAAATTCTTTCATTTGCCTCATGCAATTTCCATTTTACTGATTTGACCCTGAGTGATACGCTTAAAATGTATTTTACAATCTTTTTCAGGAAGACACATAATTACATAACCTTAACTGCATCTTGCAAAAAATCAAAGACCAGCCATAGTAAAGTCCAGCTAAAAATTTGACCTAGCTCTGGCATTTGTATTTTCCCTCATTTTTATTTTTTCTTATTGGAGAGAAATTCACTTCCAGTGGAGTTCAAGAAATGATCTCAGTTTTGGCAGATTTGCCCATCAGAAATTGCAGTAGTCAGACCAGACTTAGCAAAGAAAAGTTCACATTGCTGAGCTCATGCTTAGCCTCTCAATAGCTAATGTCATGCCCACTTTGTCTTTGTGTGCATTGTGCATACAACAAACTAAAGAGAATAACTGATACCCATAGGTCATAAAACATTGTCCATCTGATTATTAAGACCTGACTCTGCAGTATATATTCTTTGGTAAACATCAAATAACCACAGATATCTTCACATCCTCTGTACCCTTTGAGAAGTCCATCCATATACCTCTTTTTCTGGACCTTCAAGTCAAAAGTTTTCCAGTCCTGGTCTTTCTAAGATTCTAATCACCTGGTCAAACTTCAGAACACTGCTCATGCACCACAGTGATTAATATTTTCAGTTAAAACAGGACAATCAGATGCAGTACTCAGAGTTCTGCCTAAGGAGGCATTTTCTTTCACTATTACATATTAAGAAGACTTTCAGTTAGAATGTTATTGCTTCACAAGTCATTTCCATTGATGCCTGCATATCAATTAATATGATCTAAACCATTTTTTTCTACCTAAATCCACTGGTGTTGGGAAACTTTTCATGGGTCCATTGCTGTGGATTGAGGTAAGGAGGATATGTAGCAAGGTCAGGTGTACTGAGAACCTGAGCCATATCTGGAATTCATTTTTTTCATAGAGATCTATTCAATCCTGATCATATATACACATTTTCAATTGAGGATGGGTTACTCTTGTCACTTGGATGATTTTATGACATGTTGGATTAGATAGAATCCAAATAATCAGAAGTTTATTTGATTCTATGATTTTCATAATTTACTCTTCTAATAATGAGATAAGACCTATTTCTCACAACTAGAGGAAAAAGTATGGCCTTTTTCCAAAACTCTGGAAGTTGGTTTAGTGATTCCCTTATTAAGGCTTTATGGTGACTTTATACAATATTCTACATGTCAAGGGAACATAGATTAAATTTAGATCTTTTTGGTCATGAGGCAAAAATAACAGAGTAGCTTTCGTAGCAGACTGAAATTGCTACAAAGGCTTCTCTTGCTCTGAGCCCTACTCAAAATGGCAACTTAATGGTTATCTCACTAGTGAACCATAGAAACACACTTATATATGACTTATATTGCCTCTACAATTGCAAAAGCCCCATTAAGAATTATTCCTATTTTTTTGGTGAAAGTCGGTATAAGATATAAAAACGTAATCTTTTATTTTGGAGGGTCAAGACCTCTGGAGAGAAATTTCACCAAGGTTGTGGATTCACGCATGACACCTATTATTAATGGATTCCTCTCCCATTATTGGAGATGCATACCATTGATAAAACACATTAATCTTATAGACTTGTTAGTTTTCTCTTATTTTGTTTTAATTAGATACAATTAACATGACATCATGAATTTAATTGGCCCCCGTGATTGTCCATGGGTTATAATTAAGATCTTGTTAAACTTGAACAGTGATACTGGAAGTAAAGTCTCATGGTATTGGGCTGATTTGAAAACTATTTGTTATTGGCCCACAATGAGATAAATACCTAAATAGAAGTAAGCTTTTATTTACATTATTAAAGACTGACATAAATCCATAGATTAGACATCTAGACATCAAATAGCACTGGAGAGATCATGGGTGGAAATAGGAAGGTTGGCATGGTCCTGAGGCAAAACCATGAAATTGTACTGTCATCCCCAGCCAGATAATAGCAAACAATTTGTGGTGATACATTTAAATTGTATAAAGGAGAGGAAGCATTTGACAGATCAATAGCTGCAAACTATGTGCTGGGTAAAATTGGTTCCAGGTGAGATAACATATCAGGAAAAGCATTTGCAAGTGGAAGAGCCATCTGATTAAGTCTGTAAACCATAACTTAGTGTTAGATTTCATCTTCCTTTTACATAAGATATATACTAAGTAAATGGGGGTGTGATGGGAACCTACATTTCTCCATCTTCCAAGTCCTTTCATTGTGGCACTAATTTCGGCAGTTCCCTAAAATATAAACTATTCATTTGGTTCATTATCCTGGTAAGAGTAATTTATGGCACTATTCATACTCTAAAAGCTAGGATGAACATCTTCATATATTGAGCACACCTGGACACTTTTCTAAGTGAAACAGGTGCAATGGTCAAACCTGCTCAGTAGGTGTAAATTGAGTTTGGGGAGAATATATAGTAAATAAAAGTGTGTCTCAATCCATCAATCCAGAATCCAATGTTGGGGTTTTGGATTATGCCTATTATGATTATGGAAAAGAAAATGTAAGGCATACCTGCCAAAGTTGAGCCTCTGATATAGTATAGATTATGTTTGTTACAATTATTCATTTAAGAACTGATAAAATAACTACAGGGTAAGACTGCAAGCCTACTATTCCACTGTGAGATGGCCTTGTGTCAAAATTTCCTTCTATCTTCTCACTACCATAGGCAGAGTATTGTTTCTTGTCCTCAGAAAATTGCATTATATTAAAGTTAATGTCTATGTAACCTCAAAAGTCCTGAATAATTCCCATTTTCTAGTACTCTGTCATATTTATAAATGGTCTCAGTTCCTTTAGAGATAGCCCTGGAAATGTAATTATAGTTTGTATTTCTCAATGTTGTAGGGTCTTTCCATGAGAAAATCTAGCCTCTTACTAGCTCAAGAGATCACAGAACTTTGAATAGTTTAATTACTTTCATTTGTGACAATACAAATAAATTTTCTCTCAACCAAAAGATTTTTTCTATAATATATATCAAATAATAATTAGGTTATTAATCTCATATTTTATTGCCAGTCATCCATCATTAATTGGCCACTGCAAAGGTGATGTCAAACAATTTAATTTGAGTACCACTTAATTGTTGTGGTCTATTATGGTATCTCACTTTGTCTCTTATTATTAGTACTAATATTTATTTATGTCTATTATTCATGGTGTAATTTTACTCAAGGAAATCATCTCACCCATTTTGGTGATGCCATTTCTCTTCATCATTTGTGGTCTACAAACCAGCCATGACGGAGTTTATGAGGACACGTTATGACCCTCATTAGTGCATCTTAAGTTTTAGTGAACTGCATAGATGCTTGACCTGCTGGAGAGTATATCAAGCAGGTGGTTTTGGCAGTAGCATATGATAAATACACTCCAGCATTCCCATCTCTCTAAACCTTTGGGATTTTTTTTTCTCTTCATTGTTCTGGGACATTTTTAGTGTCTCAGCCTAATTGAATCTGAGCCAACACAATTGTAGATCAAGTTTCAGTCAGTATTTCAAACTCTTGAGTCATCTCCAACTATGCAGGCTAGCCTTTTAAGTCCAAAATCATTATGTATATCACAAATCAATAAATTCAATCTATTTTAATGGTATAGTGCATCATTGTATAGGGCTAACATTCTTAAGAATCCATTCATGAAATACTCTGCAGGCCATGACTCTGTATTTGCCTGTCTCTCCAATATGGGAACAGTAGTTTGCCCTCTCTTCTTCGCTCCCACAAAGTCCAAGAAGAGTTGTTGATTTTTGAGTCTGTTCAACTTTTTACTTGTTTTTGGGACAGAGTGGTGACTTCGAAGATCCTTACGTGCAGAACAGGAAATTGGAAGTTCCCAGTATTCTTTAAATAAATGCCCCTCAGTTTGTTGTATGTTGCATGCTTTTGTCAAGTTACTTAGTTCAAGGAATGGATGTTCTGAAAGTTTTCTCCAGGTTGCCATTGCCTTTTAATGGAAGAGACATCCTAATTTTCCAGAAGTCCCACTCATTCAGTGAACTTTCTACTTTATTTTTACATGTGAAATTAATGCAAGTTGTCATCTTATACATTAAGAAAAAACCTTGGCCTCTAACATCTCTAATTACTGTTATCCATTTCCTTCCCCTTTTAGTAAGCTTCATATAGGTGGAATCTGTAATTTACCTTCAAATGCCTTGAGAGAGAGAGAGAGAGACAGAGACAGAGACAGAGAAACAGAGCACGAGCAGGTAGAGGGGGCAGAGCGAGAGGAAGAAGCAGAGTCTCTGCTGAGCAGGGAGCCTGATGCAGGGCTCGATCCCAGGACTCCTAGATCATGACATGAACCAAAGGCAGACACCAACTGAGCCACCCAGATGCCCCTGCAGGCTCATTTCTATCGGAATGATTTTGCTGAAACTGATGCTGACATAATTACTAAAGAACTTACAAATTCTAACCCAGTAGATAATTTTTTTTCCCTCTACTTATGTTTATTGTCTATATTGCTATTGTTAAACTATCACAATTGTCTTCCTTTTCTTGGCACTTTTCTGCTGGTTTTCCTGTTTTTAGCCTTTAAGCCCCTTCTTACTCTGAGCATCATTTCTGGGTGATGTTCCTATACATTTTTTTAGCTACGTTCTATACATTGATTTTTCTCACATATTTATCCATATTCAATATTTGTCTTATTGTAAAGCCATAAATTAAACTACCCACTCAAGAAACACATTTGAGCAATTCCCAAGAGATTTCAACTTAACAAGTCCCAGACTGATCTTATCTTCTACGCACCAGATCTTTTTTACTTTCTTGTGCTTCCCATCTCCATCCACAATTACACGAGCTGGAAACCTAAGCCTCACCCTTCACAACTTCCTCTACTATCATGTTGGCAGCCCATTAATTATCAAATTCCACTGATTCCACCTGCTAATTATTTGTTAAGTAAATTCACTTTTCTACATGCCACCTGTCCCTTACTCCTGTGTGTCGCCATTATTGTTTTTGACTTGGATTCCCACAGCCATTCCAGATTCTTCTTACTACTGCTTTTCTTTTGTCCTGTAATATATATACTTCTTAGTGAAGACATAAAAATAGCTCTAAAATGCAAATATCTCCATTCCTCTTGTCTGCCTAATAGTATTTAAGAGCTTCCATTACCCTCAGGAAAAAGTCCAGACCTTTCAGTGTGCCATATATATAAGCATTCCTTTATAAACTTACCCATGTTTATCCTTATAGTCTTTTATAGGCTGCTATTACTTTGTGCTAAATTTATTGTGACTTTCTTACTACTCTCCAAATGTGCCATTCTTTATCTTCTCTTCTGAACTACATATGCTGCTCCCTGTGCCAATAACTCTCTTTCATTCTTCTATTTTTAGTCCAAATTCCTCTCATCCTCAAGAGCCAGAGATACTGATATATACATTATGTTGGCTTTTCTGCCTCTGTTTACCCCTATTTCCAAGAATATACCTATTATAACATGTTTTACATGATGATACTATTGCAGTGTGCTTATTTATAGCTCTAATCTTCTGTAAATTTTTTGAGAGCAGGGAATATTATGCAGCATTCTAATTACAGTGACTAGGATAGAGCTGAACCCATAATAAGCATGAGTTAAATGCCATGGATGAAGACAAGGGGAAGAAAAGTAGGAAGTTCTCCAACAAAATATTATCGCTAATGAATATTTAAATGCTTTCATAATAACCAGTGTGTGTAGAGCTGAATAGAAAATATTTAGCTATTCTACCAAAGTAAGGGTCAATATTGGTCAGACTTAGAACACTTTAAGCTTACTATATATTTTGACATGTTTTTCTTGCCAAAAATGACTTCAGCTTATGCAAACTATACTATAACGCTTTGATTATAGTCACTAAGAGAGCATATATACAAGTATATTTTTTGGATTGGGTGTGTCATCAAATTAATAATTTTTAGATCAACCAGAGCCTTTAAAAATATTTAACAATATTTTTAGATTGCATTTTCATATAATCAAATAACATAATGGAGTAGAAATAAAATGAATTTTTATAAAAAATATTTAATATATACAATGAATTATATGCATTTTTAGATTGAGAAAATGAAATGTTAAAACAAATCAAATAATATTTGGTTTGAGAGAATCAAGGATATTTTTTCTATCTCTTATTAACGAAGCAAAAAATTAGATACCTTTCACAAAAATAGTCTACAGTGAAAATATTTTTGTGATGAAGCGAACTTAAATGTCAGCATGCACTTAAGTATTTCTCTAGAAGCTCCAACTTAATATTCTAAAATTAAATTTTGCTTCTCTTTAACTTCATCCTCCAAACTCTTTTTCTTCCTGTCCATTATTTCATCTGCAATTTACACAAAGCAGAAATCTGGCTGTCACAGATGATTCCTCTTTCACCTTTACACTGACAACTTCATAATTAGCAAGACATTTTGATTTAATTTTCTGAATCTCTCCTTAATGAATCCACTACATGGAATGTTCTTTGACATTACTCGACTTTGTTACTGCCAACATGGTATGTCTGACTTGCGTGCATTTTAAAGTAAGTGTGGTAAACCTGTTTTAGGACTTGGCTTCACAGCTTACTTGTGACCCTCTAAAATTGATAAATGGAGCAGATAGATGACATAACATAATAAAAAAACGGAGCATATAGAATGTGTTCTTTTATATCTGGCTTTTGTCATTCAACATTATGTCTATGGGATTTATCATTAGGTATATGTAGCAAATTTTAGTTTACTTTTGTACTATATGGTATACATTAAAGGAATTATTCTATAAACACAACACGTTTTATTTAGCATTCTCCTATTGTTGAACATTGTTTTATATTTTTATCTGTGTTTTCCCTAGATACTGGCTCTAACAGTAATGCTATTATGAACATACCAGTATATATATAGTATATGTCCTTTGTTGAGTAATGTACACATTTTGGGAAAGTATAAATAGGAAATAGAATAATGGGTCACACAGCATGGTTTTGGTTATATGCATTATTATATAATTTTCCCCTAAATTTCCAGCCATTACTATGTTTTTTTCCCCCCCAGAATTCCATATAATTACAATCATATATTCTTTATAGACTGGCATCTTTCACTAAGCAATATGCATTTTAAGAATCATCTATGTGTTTTTTCATAATTGGTCGCTTATTTCTTTTTATCACTGAGTATAATTCCATAGTATGAATCTTCCATCTATTGAAAAGCATCTAAGTTCAAGTTTTTGGTGACTACAAATAGAACTGTTAGAAACATTCACATGCCAGTTTTTGTGTGGGCGTAAATTTTCAGATTATTTGAGTAAATATCTGGGAGTGTGATTGATGAATTGTATTGTAAGACTCTGTTTAGCTTTTAAGAAGCTACCAAATCTTCTCCCAAGTGGCTCTACCATTTTGTATTCCCACCAGTGATGAATGAGCTCTTATCACAAGTGCTTATCACAAGTACACTTCTCCCCCATCCCCATCACCTATTTAATTCATCACCCACCCACCTCCTCTCTGGTAACTCTATGTTTGTTCTCTATAGTTAAGAGTCTGTTTCTTGGTTTGCCTCTCTCTCTTTTTTTTTCCTCTTGATTGTTTGTGTTATTTCTTAAATTCCATATATGGAGTGGAATCATATGGTATTTGTCTTTCTCTGACTTATTTTGCCAAGCATTGTACACTCACCATCATCCATGTCATTGTAAATGGCAAAATTTCATTCTTTTTATGGCTTTTCATTCTTTTTCTTTTCTTTTTTTATTTATACAATAGTCCATTGTATACACACCACTTCCTTATCCGTTCATCAATTGATGGACACTTGGGCTGCTTCCATATGTTGGCTATTGTAAATAATGCTGCTATAAACATGGTGAGGGAAGGAACCCCTTTGAATCAATGTTTTTTTTTCTTAAAAATTTTATTTACTTGACAGAGATCACAAGTAGGCAGAGATGCAGGCAGAGAGAAGAGGAAGCAGGCTCCCTGCCGAGTAGAGAGCCCAATGCGGGCTGGATCCCAGGACCCCAGGACTGTGACCTGAGCTGAAGGCAGAGGCTTTAACCCACTGAGCCTCCCAGGCACCCCTATTTTTAAGTTTCTGAGGACCCTCCATACTGTTCTTCACAGTGCTGTACCAGTTTGTATTCCCAACCGTGCAAAAATATTCCTTTTCCTACACCTCCTAAACAACATCTGTTATTTCTTGTACTGTTGATTTTAGCCATTCTGGCAGGTGTGAGATTGGATTGTTTTTTGAGTGTTAAGTTTTCTAATTTTGTATGTATTTTGGATACTAACCCTTCATAGGATATATCATTTGCAAATATTTTCTCCTATTCCATTGCCTTTTAGTTTTATTGATTGTTTCTTTTGCTGTACAGATGCTTTTTATTTTGATGTAGTCCCAACGGTTTATTTTTTGCTTTTGTTTCCCTTGCCTCAGAAGACATATCAAGAAAAAGTTTATTGGGTCAATGTCAAAGATGTTACTGCATGTATTCTTTTCTAGGATTACTATGGTTTTGGGTCTCACATTGGGTCTTAGTCCATTTTGAATTTATATTTGTGTATGGTGTAAGAAAATGGTTACTTTTTTTTTCTTTGACATATAGCAGTCCAGTTTTCCTTACACCATTTGTTGAAGAGATTTTTTTCCCCTTTTGGATATTCTTTTTTTTTTCCAAAATTAATTGACTGTATAGTTATAGATTTATTTCTGGGTTTTCTGTTCTGTTTTATTGATCTATATGCCTATTTTTGTGCCAGAACCATACTGTTTTGATCACTACAGATTTATAATATAACTTGGAGTCCAAATTGTGATTCCTCCAGCTTTGCTCTTCTTTATCAAGAATACTTTGGCTATTTGTGGTCTTCTGTGATTCCTTACAAATTTTAAAATTATTTGTTCTGATTCAGTGATAAATGCTGTTGATATTTTGATAGGGGTTGTGTTAAGTGTGTAGATTTCTTTAGATAGTATAGACATTTAAAAATATTTGTTCTTTCAATCCATGAGCATGACTTACCTTTCCACTTCTTTGCAACATATTCAATTTCTTTCATAAATGTTTTATAGTTTTCAGAATACAGGTCTTTCACTTTCTTGGGTAAGTATACTCCTAGATATTTAATTAAATTTGGAATAATTATAAATGGGAGTGTTTTCTTAATACCTCTTTTTGCTGCTTCATTATTAGTGAAAAGTGCAATAGATTTCTGTACATTGATTTTGTATCTTGACACCTTATTGAATTCATTCACCAGTCCTAGTAATTTTTAGGTGGAGTCTTTAGGGTTTTCTGTACATAGTATCATGCACGATGTATCTGCAAATGTTGAAAATTTTGCTTCTTCCTTACCAAACATTTTGTTTAAAGTTTTGACTTGCCTTTTAATTTCCCTAGCAACATCTTCTTTATATATTTAAGTGATATTTATTGAAATATAAATTACATACACTAACATTAAACCTGTTAAATGTAGTGTTTGATGAGTTTCAGCAAATGTGCTTAGTCATGTAACTACCACCATGGTCACAATATAGAATATTGCCACTCTAGCAGGAAGCTTCTTAATGTTTCTTTTCTTTGAGTATTCACAGCATCTCAGCCTCAACCTCGATCTCTTTCCCTGTAATTTTCCCTTTCATATAATGTCAATATTTGAAATTATACTTTATGTAGCCTTTCATTCCTCTAAACTTTCATTTAATGCAGTGCTTACAATAATATTTATTCATGTTCTTGCATTAATTAGCAATTCATTCTCTTATTGATGAAAAATACTCCCATTTTTTAATTTACTACAAATTGTTCCTCCACTCTCCAGTTGATAGACAACATCTGTTGTTTCCTGAATTGATAATTTTAGCCATTCTGACTGGTGTGAGGTAATATCTCATTGTGGTTTTGATTTGTATTTCCCTGATGCTGACTGATGTTGAGCATTTTTTTCATGTGTCTGCTAGCAACATTTTTATAAATTCTTTAGGATTTTCTGTGTAGACAATTATGTAATGTCTTAGAATAGATTGGTTTCTTATCTAATAGATTTTTATCTTACTTGTCAATCTGAATAGATTGTTTGTGTTGTTTCTTGCCTTATCATGCTGGTTAGGGACTCTGCACAATGTTTAATAAATATGATCATTTCAGACATCCATGAAAGTTTCCTAATTTCAGGAAACCATCCTGTCTTTCATTATTAACTATGATGTTAGTTCTAAGGTATTTTTAAGTGTCTATTACTAATATGAGGCAGTTTCCTTCTGTTTCTAGTTTATTGAGATAATGCTAAATATTACATATAAAAAGTGTGTAGATAATATGTGTGATTTTGAATGGTATTATTTTCTTTTTCTTTTTTTTCTATTTCTCCATTCTTTTTTTTTAATTTTGATTTTTTTTTAAATTTCATTTCAGCGTAACAGTATTCATTGTTTTTGCACCAAACCCACTGCTCCATGCAATATGTGCCCTCCCTAATACCCACCACCAGGCTCCCCCAGCCTCTTCAAAATGCCTCAGGTTGTTTTTCAGAGTCCATAGTCTCTCATGGTTCATCTATTTTCTGGCTTAAACAGTTCACATTTCTTTCTGGCAGGTAGTGGAGGAGGCACACTACTAAATTTGATTATCTTAATCAATTCCAAGATTACAATGATCCAGTTCTGGTGCAACTGGGTGGCTCAATGCGTTCAGCATCTCCCTTCAGCTCAGGTCATGTTCCTGAGGTTCTGGGATAGAGCCCTGCGTCCAGTTCCTTGCTCAATGGGGACCCTGCTTCTTCCTCTGCCTTTCCCCCTCCCCCTGCTTGTGTTTTCTCTCTCGCTCAATTTTTTCTTCTCAAATAAATAGAAACTTAAAAAAAAAAAGAATGATCCAGCCCTGAGCTTCAGTCACTATATAATCTAACATTCTTCAAAAGGTGTAATCCTGAAAACATGCAGTATTCACTAGGACCTTCTCAAGGTTAGCACATTTGAAACACATTTTTATTGTCAGTTCGTTCATTCTGGGAATAAATAAATAAATAAATAAATAAGACCTTGCTCAGCTTCTCTTCTTTTCAACCCTGGGAATATCAAATGACCAAAGGAAAAAAACAGCACCAAATGCCTTGATCCCCTCTTTTGGTTTCTCTTCTTTCTTGGATTTTTATACCTTATAAATTATTATATTATTAGTTCTGTGATGCTTTCAAATAGATGAAAATAATTTGTCCTGGTTTTATAGTTAATACTAGCAGGAAAGTAGACCTGAAAAAGCCTATCTTGCAATTGCTAGAAAGAGAATCTGAAAAGACTTTTAAAACAAAATAAAGACAACTCTATGATTAATGCAGGAATTATTTATATTTTATTATTATTTTTATTTTTTAAATGTTTTACTTATTTATTTAGGAGAGAGCGAGAGAGGTCACAGAAAGAGAGGAAGAGGGAGAATATTTATATTTTATTTTAATATTACCAATAGGATATTCTAATTACAATTATTAGCTTTCAATTTTGGAGGAATAATTGAAACATGATACACTCACACTCTAAATGTTTGATATTTGTTTTGCATTCAAATGTACAATGTTGATATTATATAATGAAAAGATGTGCATTAGAGGGGAGTAGATACCTACATAATAAATGAGAAATGTGATTTTAAGTCATTTTGATACCACTGAAAAGCCAAGAAAAGTTAAGAAAATCAACTAGTAAGATAACAACGTACTTTGCCTATCACATGTATTTTTTTCCTATGGGTGCTGTAATAAATTACTACAAACTTTGGCTTAAAACAACAGGATTTATTCTCTCTCCATTCTAGAGGTAAGAAGTCCAAATTCAGTTTCACTGGGCTGATTTCAGGTGTCGACAGGGCTTTGGGGAAGTCTTTTTCTCTCTTCTTCCAGCTTGTGGGGGCTTCCATCAATCCTTTACTTGTAGCCACATCAGTCTTCATCATATATCTCTTCCTCAGTGACAAACTACCTTCTGTATGGTGAAATCATCCATCTCTGGCTGCCTCTCACAAGGAAACATGTGATTGCACATAGGAACAACCCAGATAATCCAAGACACTCTCCCCATCTCAAGATCTTCATCTTAATCACATCTACAATGTTCTACTATGCTACATAAGATAATATTCACAGGTTCCAGGCATGAGGGCATAATTATTTTTGTTGTTACTATTTTTCAACATTATACATTTTTCCAATCTCTCAAATCTGCCAAAATCAGGAAGAGAGACTTATAAAAATGGTATCTTATATATTGATTATTCAGCATTTTTTTTAATAATGAGCCATGGCATTGCTTTGTTTCATTGTTTTTAGGCTGAAAATTGTTAAAGCAGAAGTGGAAGTATGACATACATTGACAATTTATAATCAGAATTTATATTAATAAATAGGTGAAAAAGCATATTGTATGACTATAATTTGAGAAATATGTAAAATATTTCATAGGAAATATTTACTATAGACCTATGATTGTAAATAATTTCCATTTAGAATTAACCTCCTAAACTTTTCTGGAGAACTAGATTTTCATTATCTGCCCAGGAGAAGCATTTATAGATAGTGTTATCACTGAAAGTTACAAAATAGCAGAAGCCATTTAGTTCAAAACCTGATTTCCAAATATTTCTCAATTCTAGCTTAGATTACTCTAATATTACATATTTGATCTTGGAGTCATTTCTATTTTCCTCTAATCATTTTATTTTATTATTTTTATAAAGTTGTGGCACATTTCAAATACCATAGAAAAATACAGAATTTCACGTTGATTAAACATTTCTAGTTTGGAGATCTTGAGTGTGATAATATGATTCTCTGTCTTAATTACTGAGTATAAGTTGGAGAGGACCAGAAATATGTAGAAGTCCAATCAGAAATCTATTGCATTAGTTCAGGGAAGAAATAACAAAAATTCAGAAAAGAAAATCATTGGTATATGTGCAAAGAAAGGGTGAAAGGGGCCATTAAAGTAATAATATTTATTAAATGTCTTCTATAATACTTTGTGATGGATTGTTTATGGATAATATGATAGCATACTTGCTTGAGATAGGAAACTCTGGAAAAGTGTAGGATGTTAAAATGCTTTGGGAAGAAATTATGATTTTATGAGGAACATTCCAAAATTGATATTTTAGTGAGATATCCTTGGGGTGATATCAAACAGGTAGCTGAAAAGTTTCAGAAGTTCTATAAATAAACAAATAACCACTAGCAGAGATTATTTTACTCTCCTGTGGTCCGTGGCATTTTCATTTATTGCATTAGACTGACAAGTAAGTACTCTGTTACATACTCTGCCAAAGGAGATAGAGTATTTAAGTTTTTAATCATGGAATTTCCACAGGAATATTTAATGCAAATATGTTATGTACTTAGCCCTGCTGTTACTGTCACCTGAGAGAAAACTATGTGTACATTCTTTAAATTGTCAACAAACATATTTTTTTGAAGATTTTATTTGTTTATTTGAGGGAAAGAGAGAGAGAGCACAGAGGGAGAGAGAGAGGGAGAAGCATACTCTGCTGGGTGGAAACTTTCCATGATGTTGGGGCTCAATGCAGAGCTCAATTCTAGGACCCTGAGGCCATGACCTGAGCCAAAGGTGATGCTTAACCCACTGAACCACCCAGGTGCCCCTAAATTGTCAACACACATATTAATTTATTAAGGTCATAGGGTTTAAAACTGTTAAAAATAGAGCCTTATAGTTTCCTCAACATTTCACATTTGATGGCATATGTACGTGTGACTATAATTAACATTGAATATGGAGTTCTTAATACCTTATTTCTTTTTTTGATGATACCTCAAATATAGCTTTTAAATATATTTCATTATTAAACACCAATGTTTGTAAATATAACTTATTATTACATATGATACCAAAATTTCATTTTACCACAACATCAACTATTATTAAAATCATGTGTTTGTGGATTTTGGTTTCTTCCAATGCATTGTTAACACTACTCTCTCCTTTTTAACCTAATTTAAATGGTATGAAAATGTAACTTTAGAAATGGTAGTGGTAACAAAATGATCTTGATTTATTATCATGCAAACATCTATTTTTCACTGAGTTTATATGTGGCCTATAAAGCGATATTTGTGCATCACATAAAGTACATGGATTTTGCATTTAGACATTCTTGTTAAATAGGTTAATAGACACTTTAAACTCAATTCAGAGCAGATCTAAGAACCAATAAAATAGATCTGCAGCCCATTCCAGGTAAAGTCCTGTTGACACTCACTTAGTGACTTGTGGACAAAGCTAAAACAAAAGTCCCTTATTAAAGAAATAGCAGTGGTGATAATGGACACAGCAGGGATGTCCATTATCACCACTGCTATTCAACATAGTACTGGAAGTCCTAGCCTCAGCAATCAGACAACAAAAAGAAATTAAAGGCATCCAAATCGGCAAAGAAGAAGTCAAACTATCACTCTTTGCAGATGATATGATACTCTATGTGGAAAACCCAAAAGACTCCATGCCAAAACTGCTAGAACTTGTACAGGAATTTAGTAAAGTGTCAGGATATAAAGTCAATGCACAGAAATCAGTTGCATTTCTCTACACCAACAACAAGACAGAAGAAAG
The DNA here is from genome assembly GCA_004024625.1 of Mellivora capensis. NCBI lineage: Eukaryota > Metazoa > Chordata > Mammalia > Carnivora > Mustelidae > Mellivora > Mellivora capensis. The sequence goes on along the minus strand of PISX010006671.1, from coordinate 144 downwards.
AGAAATTAAGGAGTCCATCCCATTTACAATTGCACCCAAAACTATAAGATACCTAGGAATAAACCTAACCAAAGAGGCTAAAAGTCTATACTCAGAAAACTATAAAGTACTCATGAAAGAAATTGAGGAAGACACAAAGAAATG